>JARBWK010000001.1:25336599-25552112 GCA_030556195.1 Anolis apletophallus
GGAAGGGGTTTGGCCCGGAAGAACGTGCTTGGGTCAAGGCTCGAGATGTTCACGCCCGGAGTTGGTGGCTCGCTTCCACCGAACTACCCTGACAAGCCCAAGCCCCGGGGCGGCCCAGGGGGCCCTGAGGGGGGATAGTGTAGCACCCATGGGTCCGCCCCGGCCACGGGGGAGGGGTAATGCACCGGGGGTCCCGTTGGCATTGGGACCCGCACAGGCTGAAAGGGATTCGGAGGATGAGTTGGAAGGCCCAGAGCAAGATTGGTCAGCTGTGCCTTTGCCCAGTCCACCGCCAGAGAGTTTAGCCTGGGATTTCGAATGGGGAGCATTCTCCCGGGAAGGAGCGGACCAGGTGGAGATGGGAGGCAGTGAAGCAGATAGCGGAGATAGTTATGAATTCCCAAATGGCCGAGGTTCCCAGGAGCTGGCCGAGCAGCAGATGGAGGCTAGCGGATGGGAAACTTGGGAGGCTACTTCTCAGGAAGATAGCGATACTAGGCTGGAAAGCGGGGCCGTTCTCATAACAGGCGCAGGGACATAGAGGGAGGGCAGGAGGAGCTGGCATCTGTCCCTAGACCGTCACCGTTCGGAAAAGTAGAGACTGGGGCCGGGCCCTAGATCGTCAGGGGTCCCGGCCGAGGGATTGGCACGGCCCCGTGGGAACTGATCCTCAGTTCTCCGGCCACGTCTATACTGAATAGGCGCGGCGAGTGGGACCACTAGTAACAGTGGTCATCAAGTCTTGCCTTGCCTTTGCCTTGTTTCCTGAGCCGCAGTGGTTGCGGCACCTTGCCCTGGTTCCTGATTCGCATTGGATTGCGAAACCTTGTCCTGTTTCCTGATCCGCATCGGTTTGCGGAGCCTTGCCTCGCTTCAAGCTATTTGCCATTATACTTTGGACTATTGACTCTATACTTTGAACACTTGCATTTATTGGACTATATACCTTTTGGACTGTTTTTATACTCAATAAAGTAGTTAGCCTTTGCTACGTCTCCGTGTGTGTGTTAAAGGGGCAGTTCTAAGTCGACGTTCGTGACAGACGTAGTTTGGAGGAAATCCACTTGTGGGACCATCTTCCTTATGGAAGTGACAGTCAATTTCTTGTAAGCTACACCCTACTAAATGATTGTGCTGAAAAGAGAAAAGATTATAAATCAGACCCTTTTTTTCTTTCTTTCTATCATCTAGAAATGCAGCTGCCTTTTAATTATAATTGTAATGCAGTAAGAGCAGAAGGCTCAGTTTTAATGTTGTTATATAACAACTCACTTTTGACTCAGTATTCACAGTCCCCATGTTTTGACATTTGGCGTTGAATAACTATATATTTCCAGGCTACCAAGCAATTTTGAGTTGCTAGATAGGTCACTTAACTCTATGCATGGGAAGCTGATGAAATACAGAGTTGATTTTGAGTTTTGTAGTATAGTTGTGATAAGTCTTAAATTATTATTTATTATTAGAATAGATTGATTTTGAATTATTGTTTGTGTGTTCTCAGTTTTGAGAATACTTGCCATTTGTCTCCCCTCTGTGACCTTCTATGAACTCACCCTCTCACAGCATGATAGAAGTTTGTGCTATGATTTCTTCCGAACACAATTCCCTCATCTACTACATCCAAATGACTTGTGCAAACTTTTATTGCTAAGTTTTTCTTCCTTTCCCCCCTCTACCATCAGATTCACCATCCTTCCACTCTCTATTTGTGTTAAACAGCAGATATTCTTCAAATATGTAGTCATTTTCAGAGAGACTGCCATGTAAGTCTGTTTTAGTATAAAAGGGAAAAGTTGTTTTGCGGCACCTTTCAGACTAACCAGTTTATTTCATTGTAAGGATTTGTATTCTACCAATGCGTGGCTAGAATAAAAGCTTATGCTGAAATATATTTGTTGTGTCTTCAAGTCATTTTTTTATTTATAACCACCCTAGTGTAAAGCCATCATAGGGGTTTATTGGCAACATTTTTCAGGGTAGGCTCTACTCTGAGTCAGAGACAGTGTGACTCTGGGTGCAGTAGGTTTCCATGATCAAATGGGGATTTGAACTTTAGTGACTTCAGAGTCATAATCCAATGTTCAAACTCTAGTTCACATTGGCTAATATTAAATATGCTTTCCCTCTGAATCTCCACATATGTTATGTATAAGCAGCTTTGCAGGAGCAACATCTACACTGATTGGTTAAGCTACAAATGGCCAAACCATGAATAGTGTACAGCTTGAAGAGTTTGGAGTGATTTGGAACCTGAGTCCAGTAGTCTGGACAATATCACTGTTCCAGACCACATGATGGGGACAATGATGGTGGAGGAGGAATGGACAATGCAGTTTAACAATATGGATCTCTTCTATAGCCAAGTTTTTGGAGGGTGTGTCAGCCAACAAACTGGGCTAGAACCTTGAAGTGGCAAACTAAATCCTTTATGGTGAATTGCCATTGGGACGGTCAAAAATCTTCTACAGCCCGGAAAACTCACTACATCTGTGAGTTTTCCGAATTGCCATTGGGAAACAAAAAAAACCCAAACAAAACAATTAGCCCAGATTGAGTCTATTCCCTCCAGTAATAAATGAGATAAATACAATTGACACAATCTCGTACACCATACGAGACAGAAACAACATATACGCTTATTTATTTCTAGGTCAAACAAAACTATAATAGAACATGGATATTTTTTTTACAATTTTCTCCTGGTAATTGAATGTGTTTTCTCTGCATAAAATCCCTCTGCAACATTTTGGGATATTCAGACAAGGGAAAATGTTGCTGTGAACTGTTTTATTACTATTATTCCTGCATCTGAGAGGAGACTGCAGCAGTTATTCATACTCACATAAGAGAACAAATTCATTGAGGATTTACATCCCTAGAAAGTGCAGTGTTGTCATGAAAACAAAATTACCGTAATCATATAGCCTTGAGACCAGTTGCTCTCAGTATGTTACTACTGGAAAAATACTATCAACTAGTTGCAGACCCTTGTCCAGTGTAACCATTACTCCCATTTGGCAGGTGGTGACAACATCCGGAATGCAACCCATGCCTCCTACTTATTATCCAGTAGGAGAGGCACCCCCCCCCCCCAGTCTGTCCCAAAGTCCTGTTCCCACAGGCTAATCACAGGTTTTATAGGTTGTGGACCAAAGTACAGCAACAAAAACTTTATTATGGTCACCGACCAGCACAAGGACCAAAGTAAATTACAGCCTGTCTATAAACAAGATTACTAAACCAGTGGCTACCTGCAGAAGAGAAAAGATGCAGATAATCTCTTGCCACACACTGCATGGGTTCAAAAAGAGAAGGCAACAATATGTACAGGCTCAAAACATTTGTTACTACTGCTGCTGCTGCTACAACAACAACAATATTAATAATACTTTTAATTTGTTGCCTGCATCTCCTAATGGCCCGAGTCAAAACATATGACTCAGCTGGGAGGCTAAGGAGAATGGGACTGGAGAAGGAGAGAATCACCTTAGCTTCTCAGCTGGGAGGCTAAGAAGAATGAGTCTTGGAAAGGGAGGGATCCCTATCTCCTTACCCTCTCAGCTGGGAGGCTAAGGAGAAGTGGTGCTCCCCAACGCCCCCCAAGCCGAGACTGGTGAACTTGCCAGGCTCTGCTTGGTTTCGAAACTAGTCTCATTCGCAGCCTGAATTAGGCCATTTGGTTAGCTGCCACACCCCCATCAGGCCAAAGCTGGCAAGTTCACCAGCCTCAAACTGATGAAGGGGTGCAGGCACCTTTTGGCATGCAATTTTAACACACCATCAAATGTAATGTGCATCTCCATTTTGGCTAAGCCATTAAGCCAAAAAAGATGTCCATTACATTCAAGTCAATATGGTATTTCCTTTAGACAGACAATGTGGTATAGTAGTTTAAAGCAAACTCTTGGTAGGATTTTTTATTTATGGTCCATCTACATGGGCCACATATGACAATGCTGGCCCAGAATGGGGTACTCTGGCTCAATGCTACAGGGATCCCCACAACCAGCAGCCAACATGAACCAAGCCACTACAGTGACTGGCTGGAGTCCACCTGGCCCACCAGTGACAATCGCTGTTCAGCAACCACTGGGCATGAAATTATTGGTGATTGCTGCTTATTGAAACCACGGACACTAATCAGAGTTCCAGAGTCACTCAGGAAATGGAAGGGAGGGGTGAAGAGAAGGAATCACTTTCTCTTTTTCCCCCCTCCCTTTTCTGATCGTTCTGTCATTCAGATCTGCCTCTGTCAATGTAATGAGAGATTACCACTGCCAGTTTCATGCCCTGTGGTCACTGTTAAGCTAAGTATAACAAGATGAAAGTGTCATATACTCTCCCTTGGTTAACTAAGCCTAGGGGAAACCAGATAGCCGCATTAACATTCATGAAGCTTCCAAACAGGACACCACGGAGTCCACTTCCACCCCAACCCATTTGACCATTGTGGGTAGATCCTTAGACATTGTGCTAGTAAACTCGTGCTTCTTCCTTCTCCATTTCCTTCATATTCTCATTTGGCAAATAGAGTCAGTTTACTGAAGTGTAGTCTCTCCCACAGAATCTATGGCCTCTGTTTTCTAAATCCAATGTCAAAATAATAAAATTAAGAAAATTGCTTGTAGGTTTAGTGTCTATTCACATGGCTTGCTTATTTCATGGCTGAAAAAACTATTAATTCTGCTCACCTTCTCACCCGCACTGACTACTATAATCTGGATTTAAGAATGTAACATTACAATGAATAACTTTATGTCTTTTGGAGAGTAGCTGTTTTCATTAATTCATAGTTAGAGGGAGGGTGTCAACTTACAGTTTTATATCACAAGCTTATAGAATTATGATGTATGTTTTTATAGTTATCAGAGGTAATATTTGGATTTTGGATAATGGGAAAATAATATGATGCATATAAAACATAGCAACTGTAATAGCTAACCTCAATAGGATATTTGGAATTATAACACAAGCACTACTTTTCTAGCTCTGTTTGTAGATGGAATCGGATCTCTACTTCTTTGGAAGAGTTTTTCAGGGGAGGGAAGGATAAAGGAAATTGTCTCATTGTACCCAGAAGTGCTTCCTAGCTTTGTGGAAGGATTTTTGTATCCAAGCAGTTGCTTAGTTCATATCTTGTCTCATTATGGAGAGGATACATTATGAAGTCTAGTGATGTGAATTCTACATGATCAATAATAAGCAAAAGTAGCTAAAACCTTTTTTTAAAAAAAATGATGATGGTTCTCATTGACTCCCATGTTGTCTTTCAGCTGTGGGTCCAGATTTTTCCAAAAACTACTTGAAAAGGTTAACTCTTGTTAAAGTTGGTGGTGACGCAACCATTGAATGTAAGCCCAAAGCTTCCCCAAGGCCTACCTTTACTTGGAAGAAAGGAAAAGAGATCCTAAGAGAAAATGAGAGGTAATACCTGATAAGTAATAACTATTGCTTGCATTAAAAGACTGCTAATATGCTTGATGCCCTCCATGGAAATCAGCTTGTGAATAAATGTGAGTGCAGCTGTTCAGCCAGAAGATAGAAAGCAAGTACTATTAGTTCCTGAAATCTCTAAATTATGTTACATTAATTTCTTTTTCATCTATTTTGAATTTCAGTCCTTTTATTTTGAATAAACTCAAGAAAATAGCTAGCAAACAATAACATTTCAGAGAAATTGTGAAGCTGAACATTACTTATTCAAATTTGTTGTAAATTTATAGCTTCCTGAAAAATATAAATTATTCAGAAATTAATTAAACAATTATCATATTTTGTTTAGAAATATAACTTTTGATATGGCCTAAGTAGCATAGTTGGAAGGGTTTACTTTCAACTAGATACAGATACAACAAAAGAAAACTTTTTTCTATATAAAGATGTTAGTTTGTTTAATTAAACTGACAGCATAAAGTAAATTGGATATACAGCAGTCTTCGTTTGATTTCCACTGGAATGGACAGAATGTGTAAGTCTTGTATCTTAAATATTTCATTTTGTCTTAAGTTTTTTCAACAGCACTATTCACTTAATTAGATTAATGAAGTTTTTTAGTTACTCGGCAGATTATTATATTGTTCTCTTGGCATGGGGAGGAGACTCATAAGCAAGTCAGAGAGAATTTAAATTTAAATTGAATTTTGGGCACCACACTTCAGGAAATATATTGTCAATATAGAGAAGGATAACCAAAATGATAAAAGGTATGGAAACCAAAGCCTGATGAGGAGCAACTGAGGTAGCTAGGTATATTTAACGTATAGAAGAGATAGTTAAGAGGGAACATGATGGCTATGTTTAAATATCTGAGAGGATGTCATATTGAAGATGGAACAAGGTTATTTTCTGTTGCTCCAAAGATTGAAATTGGAGCAATGGATTCAAACTACAGGAAAAGAGATTCCACCTAAATATTAGAAAGAACTTCCTGATAAAAAGCTATTTGGTAGTAGGATGTGCTGCTTCAGGGTGTGGTGGGGTCTCCTTCTTTGGAGGTTTTGAAACAGAGACTGGATAGACATATGTCGGAAGGGGCTGTTTCATGAAAAAAGTCTGTATCTTAGTGGGGATGCATGTAGTGGAATTCCACATTTGAGCTGAATGTCTAAAGCAGAGGTGTCTGTCAAACTCATTTTCCCCAAGGGGTAAATTAGATTTATGGTTGCCTTTTAAAACCCATTTGTAATTGTAAGACTGTATAAATATAATGATGGGCCCTTCTACACAGGCCTAAAGCCTGTGATGAGTTTCGGATTAGCCTAAGGCATCCAAATGCCACTTCAGGCTAATCTGGATTGATCCAGAGTAAACCTGAATTTCCAGGTTTACTTAGAATTTCCAGGTTTACTTAGGGTTAAAAAAAACAACTGCAAAGATCCAGCCCTTTCAATAAGTTCTGGATCTTTACATGTGTTAGAACTGTGGGAACTGAGTCTTGGGATTGGTTTCCATGGTCCCGAGGGTCAATTCCCACTGCCATCACAGTTCTTCAAACTCTAGTTGCCTGAGGGAGGGATGGCACTGCAATCTTCCACTCCTAGCCTCCCTTTCCCCTTAAAAACACAGTGTACAGGCCTACAAACAGATGCAGGCATGTTCTACAAAGCTCCAGAGCTTTGGGAAGGGGGGGGGTCCCATTTTGACCCAACAGGAATTGGGAAGCTGGAGGCTGGCTTGATATCCTGCCTAGTCCATCTCTAGCCCACCCACCAATATTGAAGGATTTGGGTATGCTATGTGGCCTAAATTCTGAAAGGAACCAGCATTTTAAATGCCAGTTTCTCTAGGGATTTAGGCATGTCTAGAAGGGCCCTATGTTGCCCTGGAATTGAAAGCCTTGAAGGGCCACAGAAAGTAATTTAGGGACCTCGTCACATGGCCGGTGATGGCTGGCAGTGGTGCTCCTCTTAAGGGTGGGGCATGAACCCTCGCCTCACCTTGCCTCTCTTTGACTTGCCAGCCAGCCAGTTTAGATCTGGCAACACAGGAAGCCTCCCATGTTGCCAACTCCATGGGGGAAGCTGCATGCACTATGCACACTCCATGTTTCCCTCCATGTGATTGTCCTGCTGGCCAACAAGACAAAGAAAGGAGATACGAGAGCTCCATGACTCACCCTTAAGAGGAGGGCATCAAGCCAGCCATGTGACAAGGTTCTAAAGAAAGGAATTTGTGCTACTAGGAATCTTGCACTAGAGGCACCCATAGACACTGAAGCAGAACCAAGTGAGATGTGAGATGCTTGCCCAGGAGGCAGAGCCAATTTTGAATAAAGAGTTTTATTGCTTTAGGTTTCTTATGCTTCTCATGAAGCAGAGCTACTGTACTACACCCTTAATGAATAACCTACCTTGAAGATGTCTCTTATTGGTGCTTGAAAGCTATACAATTGCATTATTAGGAATTTTGCCCTGGGGTGCAATTACATTATTGCAGTCATTAAAGGTACTTCATCTCCATAATAATGGAAATCTCTCTTGGAGGCATAACTGCATCAAAGTTAAATGTAGAAACTACACTCCAGCAGGTAAATTATGTATTGCCATGCAACAGATTTAGATATAAGTTGCAAATTCAGCTCAGGAAGTAAAAAGATTTCCTTCATAGCCATTGATCTGTATCTCAGAATCGGTTTCTGGAGTTTTCAGAAACATCAATGCCCAGTAAATGTGTGTGTGTGTGTGTGTGTCTTATATATATATATATATATATACACACACACACACACACACACACACACACACACTCAGGTTAGGCTGGATGGGTATGCACAGGGATAGTGTAACACGTGGAGACTGAGAAAAAGAAATTTGTGGCATAAACTTTCTTCCAGTTGTGTCTACTACTGCAGCTGGTGAACTACACTCAGCCTATGGAAGCTTATTTAACAAAATGTATTTTTGAAGGCTTTCATGGCCGGAATCACTGGGTTGTTGTACATTTTTCGGGATGTATGGGCATCTTCTAGAAGCATTCTCTCCTGATGTTTCACCTACAGGCTTCCTCAGAGGTTGTGAGGTTGTGACCTACAACTACCTGGTTATTTAACAAACTTATTTCTTTCCATTAGTCTCAAAGGTGTTAGAATTATCTTTTGCATATCAAAAACATATTGCTATTGAGTAATCGGTTGATCAATCTATATAGGCAAAGGGATTTTTTTTTCCAAAAAGAAATGTGGCACGTTTGTTCTGGACATCAAAAGGTTTGATTTACTCCCTGGCTTCCTTTACCTTTACAATGTATTAGAAAATGATTTGGCTTCTGCCTTCTTCAATTGTCCAAAATAAAGTAAGCTATATTGAAGGTAGCTTCTTAGATCATTCTTAAGTGAATGAATGCATTAAGTGTCATTGTCTAGGCTAAGACCATGTACGACATGTGGATCCAAAGTGCTAGAAAGATACGGCATTTCCAAACACATTAGAGAGCTGGGCCAAAACTAACAAAATAAATTTCAACAAGGACAAATGTGAAAAGAAAGACCACTACCACTCAAGAAAGAAAGAAAAAGGTGGGAGAAAGGGAGGGAAAAGAGGAAGGAGGAAGAGAGAAAGAGAAAGAAAAAAAGAAGTAAAAAAATAAAAAGTAAGTGAGGGAGTAGTAATACCGTGTTTCCCCGAAAGTAAGACACCCCCGATTGTAAGACGTATCGGGGGTGTCGGGGGTGTCGGCTTATATACGCCGTACCCCGTATGTAAGCCGTACCTCGTCCAGCCGCCGCGCCGCAACCGGAGGTGTGCCGCGGCACACCTGCGGCACACCTCCGCGGCACACCATTTCGCCAGGCCTCCAAGCAAGGGAGGGGGAAAGGAGCCAGGGGCGGGACGAAGCGGCGACGCAGTAACTGTGACGCCGGCGATCCTCACCACGCCCCTGGCTCCTTTCCCCCTCCCTTGCGTGGAGGCCTGGCGAAAAGGTGTGCCGCGGAGGTGTGTCGCGGCACACCTGCGGCACACCTCCGCGGCACACCTTTTCGCCAGGCCTCTAAGCAAGGGAGGGGAAAGGAGCCAGGGGCGGACGAAGCGGGCGACGCGTCACTGTCACTGACGCTGGCGATCCACCACGCCCTGGCTCCTTTCCCCCTCCTTCTTTCGTCAAGCAAGGGAGGGGAAAGGAGCCAGGGGCGTGGTGAGGATCGCCGTCACAGTGACGCGTCGCCGCTTCGTCCCGCCCTGGCTCCTTTCCCTCCTTGCTTGGAGGCCTGGTGAAAAGGTGTGCCGCGGAGGTGTGCCACGGAGGTGTGCCGCGGCACCCCTCCGGTTGTGGCGGCGTGGTGGCGGCGGCGTGGGCGTGGCGTGGCGACGGGGTACGTCTTGGGTTATATAAGACGTACCCCGAAAGTAAGCCGTAGGGGGACTTTTTGGGGGGAAAAGAAAGTAAGACGCTGTCTTACTTTCGGGGAAACACGGTATATGATGGGAGTACATACAGTCTCTCTTTTCACTTATGTATTTTATTCTAACAAATTGTAGAAACAGCCTTGTTTATGTATCCCTCAATAAAAGAACAACAAGGACAAATGTAAGATACTGCACTTAGCCAGTAAAAATGAAATGCAAAAATACAGGCTGGGTGATGCCTGGCTCGACAACAGTCCATGGGGGAAAGATCTTGGAGTCTTTCGTGTCAACAAGTTGAACATAAGCCAACAGTGTGGTGTGACAGCTAAGAAAGCCAATGAGATTTTGAGCTGCATCCAAAGGAGCATAGTGTGTAAATCGAGGGAAGTCATGGTGCCTTTGTATTCTGCTTTGATCAGACCTCACCTGAAATGCTGTGTCCAATTCTGGGCACCACAATTCAAAAGAGATATTGACAAGCTAGAAAGTGTACAGAGGAGGGCAACTAAAATGATGAAAGGTGCTATGAGGAGCGTCTTAAAGAACTGGGTATGTTTAGCCTGCAGAAGAGAAGGTTGAGAGGAGTCATGATAGGCATATATAAATATGTGGAAGGGTGACATAAGGAAGAGGGAGCAGCCTTGTTTTCTGCTGCCCTGGAAACTAGGACTTGGAGCAATGGGTTCAAATGACAGGAAAGGAGTTTCCACCTGAACATTAGGAAAAACTTCCTAACTGTAAGAGTTAGTCAGCAGTGGAACTCTCTGCCTCGGAGTGTGGTGGAAACTCCTTCCTTGGAAATTTTTTAACAGAGGCTGGATGGCCATCCGTCAGGTATACTTTGATTGTGCTATTCCTGCATGGCAGGGAGTTGGACTACATGGCCCATGGGGTCTCTTCCAACTCTATTATTCTGTGATTCTATTATACAAAACAGAGTTAAGTATCAAACCACTGGTTGCTTAAGTTTCTTGATCTAGAGATTTGGAGTTTTGTATTTCCTGGAAGATGTATACAGGTTGGTGGTTATGTTCCCCCTGTACATGTGGCTTTTTTGCATATCTGCATTCAATTGCATAAAATCAGCTATGTCTTTAAGTATGGTTGCTGGTGTTTTTTACAGAACAAAGATCAATCTCTCTCTATATATATATAGGAGTAGCTTTTCATGTGTGACTCACAGATTGAAATTTGGAGGACGTCTCTCTCACATAAATTCATTCATACATTACCAAATATGTATTCTTCTTTGCTGGAAAAAAAATCAGCAAAACAGTAGCATTGTAGATCACTTTGAGTCAGATTTCATGGCTGTGGCGCCTTTACTGTGACATATGAACAAGCTAATCTTTCACTTCCTAGTGATAGGTTTTAAAATAGTATCTGCTGACTTTGACAGGAATGTCATGATACATGATGATGTTAATGATTAATTATGCAGAATAAGTTACCGTTTTCTGTTTGGAGATTGGCAAACTATAATTACAAGCACATTATAAGCATCACCAAGCAAGGTAGCAACTTGGTCTAGCCTACTCAATCTGCAGTCTTTTACGTAGAACTGCTGAATGTGTGGTGTACTGGTTAAATGTAGGAATGCAGTATGTGTGAGAATTGTAGCAACCGTGGTTTCTACCACTTAATCTTAGAAACATAAACTTTCCTTTTTTCTTTATTGATAAAGAAACAATTTATTGATAAAGAAATCAGTACATTCAAGTTTAAAAGGAATGCCTTTTTAAAACTGGTGGCTGGCATATTGTAATTTATGGTAACTGTTGCAGATTAACATTTACAGTCAGGAAGCATCCAAATCTGATTCCAAAAACCTATCTTTGTAGCCTAGCAATGTCCAGACCAAAACTCGTCCAGACAGTATTCCCACTGTTTTCTGGGCTAAATACCAACCTCCTCCCCAAAAGCCCCCTAAACTGAGTTTAAAAAAAAGAACTCACCTGGCCTCCATTGGACAGCTGCCAGTTTCTCCTGGTGCATCATTTGTACGCACCAGTAGCCGTCCCATGGAGACCGGGTGAGTTCTTTTCTTTTTTAACTCTGTTGAGGGGGCTTTTTAACTATGGGGAGGGGATTACGGTGTCCCGGACACCCACCCCAGACACCCTCCCCAGAAAGTGTGTGCCCCAGGAACATTTCCATTTTTAAAAGTGAATGGGATAAAGCAGCAGAGGAAACCATAATTAGGCCTGCATCGCTCCATTCCCCATCACACAGGAGAAACCAACACTGCCTAGGTCCCCCCCAATGCTGTCCCAGACTTAGTTAATGAGAACATGAGTATCCAACCATGTTCTCAGGGCTCCATCCTACGATGCTGCCAGGATGAAGCCCCGCCGGAAGTAGCCCTGTGTCATGTGATGGGCTCTGGCAGGCTTCATCCTGGCAGCATCGTAGGATGGAGCAAAAGCTCCATGCGAAGAGGTTGTAAGTTACATGATCGACTGTCCCAGTAGAAGGAGAAATGTATCTTGCTAACCTATCAGATTGCCTTATTTATTTGAATCTAATGCTCATCTTTGTTTTAGTTTAAATTATTTTCCCAAAATTAGATTGGGCATAAGTTTCATGTAATATGGTAATTTTATTGCTGAGCCAAACAAAAGGGGAACTATTTGAAGGACTGCATATCTAATTTCATTGTCACGACTCAGTTCTGTTCAATGCTAGAATTTGTAGTTTGGTGAGGCATTAAGCATTCTTTGGCAGGCCCCCTGATCCCAAACTACACCACCCATGATCCTCTAACATTGGGCCAGGGCAGTGAAAGTGGATTCATTCTACAGCATAGATGCACCCCTAAGGCTTAATTTTCCATTACTGAAAGCTTTGGTGTTCTAACACTTTTCTTTTTAAAGAAACAATTATGAGCATGCAGCCACTGTAATGTGCACCTTTTTGGCCAAATTACAAAGAGTGAACCCTTTGCCACTGCACATTATATTCAGCATCAAATACTTTTTTTGATTTCAAGGTTTTTAAAATTGAGGTGCTCATTATGGATTCGATGGTGCATTAGACTCAAGAAAATATGGGTATATATTCATTTATCTCAGTAGCTAATAGTCGTCAATACTGCATGGAACTGGGGAGATATGTTGCCACCTCATTGCCCTGGAAGGCCATGCAACACTTAACAGTTATGCTATCTCTCCTATTTGAAATTCAATTTTTCCTCACAACCCTCCCAAGAAATGGTCAACAGCAACCAACTCCCACAAAAGCATTTGCCTGCCTTTGCAAGCCTAGTTTTTTTCCCAAAGATCAGAAGTACCAGGTCAGCCTCTTCCTGATGGAAAAAGGCATTAGCTGGTCCTTTAGAAAGTGAAGGTCTGTTAAAAGCCTTCCAAACACATTCTTATAGCATGTATTATCACTACATGCCTTGAAGGAGATATTCACTATTTTGGATCAGGTCGGCCCATTTAGGGGAGGACTTGTGGCCATTTGGAGCTACAACAACAGCTTTGGGGAACACGAATTTCCTGCATATCACTATGAGGGGCAGCATTTGTGTGCACAGGGGTGAGTTCCATTCTTCATAATACGACCACAGATCAGACAGACACCATTCAATGGAAAGAAATAGGGCACAACTGATCAATGTTGCCATATCCCACAAGATAGCCCATGAAGTGCCGGCTTGGGGAAACCCTAGGGTGGTCACACAGCCACCAGAGGGTGTGGGAAAATTGTCTGCCCTTGATTTTGGAGCCCCCTCCTCATCTGAGAGGGGGCTCCATATATCCACTGCTCACCCACTCCTGAATCTATGAGCCACGTCAACCCCCCTCCCCCCCAAGTTGTGATAAATATGAACACAAATCAGCCCAGATGAAGAGAGGGAGGCTGGAATGAGTCTTGGAAAGAACTGTCTTTCTTTCTGGCATAATCTCTATAAATATCCCCTAGGTGACTGGAGTGGATATTTATAGAGAGGCAACAATATCCTGTCTTTTAAAATATATTTTTATACTGATTTCTAGTCTGATTTTAAATAACTGTTTACTGGGGAGTTGTCCTTCTCCTCTTAGGGCGCCCACTTTGTGCTGGTCTGTGACCGTAATAAAGTTTTGATTGATTGATTGACTGGAGTGAAGACTGGACATTTGGTCACTCCGGACAGGGTGGAGGGAAGCTGCCAGCCAATGAGAGTTGGCAGGATCACCCTATTGGCTGGCAGCTCAACTGCTCTCCTGGCAAGCTTCCTAGATTGAAGGGACTGCTGGGACATGCAACACCAAGAAGCACCCATTATGACTTCTCTCCCACCCTGTAACCTCAGCTGCCTCAGCTGCATTGGGCATCTCATTTCTATGGTGTCAAAGGCAGCCTCTTTTAAACTTATCATACTATATAGTGGACCTGGAATGTCCTTTGTGACTGAGTTATGATTTCTCTCCAATAGCTTACTACTGAATCTGATGTCCCATATATCTAGCGTTAGAGATAGCAAACACATGTAAGGCCCATGTTTTATAGGACTTCTGCTTTTTCCTGCTTGAGCTGAACATTTTTCATTTCCCAAAGGAAGAATTTTGTTTTATTTCCCATCGCTGTATAGTGATGTCTTATATTAAGTCTTTTCCTACAGTGTGTATTTTTGTGAAAGGGTCAGACAGGAACATTGGAAAGGGCCACTGTACTCCATCAATCTTGTATAGCTGTACAATGGAAATAGGTGCTATAGAAAATATATACAATATAACAATCTACACTTAGTTAGGGGAGTTTTCCTGGAGTGGTGCCATGATGTGATGGTGTCAAAAATACATAGAAAGTGTCAACACCTACTCCTGATCTACAGAATGCTCTTCCTTTTAAAGAAAGAACACAGTAAAAAATGATTACAGTCTGCTTTTTTCATGATTTAAGCCTGGTTTGCTCATCTTCTTGTCAGCAAATCTGGTGAGCAATTCTACTTATTTATGATATCTTTCCACATATGAAGACTGGCAATACGTATTTCTCTTAATGTATTCCTTACATGAATATCATGATCTATGCTTCTTACTTACCAGAAGTGACTTGCAGTTTCTCAAGTAGCTCCTGACATGAAAAAAAATGCTTCTTACTAAGTCTCTTATTACTTTAAACTTTTAAAACATATGTCAATAGAGAAAAGGAGTATCTCTTAAGAATGGGTAGTCTACACTTAGATATACTGAGTGATCGCTTAAACTGATTTGGTAAACAGGTGGGATTGTCTCCCATTAAAACAGTGGTTCTCAACCTTTGTAGCACAGCAGTTCTCGTTTGTGCCTGGGGGCCAGGGAACAGCACCGGGGGTTCCATTAGCATTAGGGCCTGCACCTGCAGAGATAGATTCTGAAGAGGATTTGGAAGGGTTACCTGAAGGAGCGTTTCCCATCACTGGGCCTCTTTCTCCCACTGAAAGCTTGGCTTGGGATGAAAGTTGGCTTGACCCTTATGCAGACATAGATGATAACCAGGTGCAAATGGAAAGCAGTGATAGCGAAAGTTATGAACACCCGGGTGGGAGAGGCTCACAGGAGCTTGTGAGTGAAAACATGGAAGAAAGCGGCTGGGAAGATTCTAGGGAGGAGAGCTCTCATGAAGATAGGGACCCAGGTGCTGGGAGACAAGGCTGAACCTTTGATAGGAGAAGTAGCATTGAGTCCAGCAGAAGGGGATGGTACCGCAGCCTAGACAGGCCGAGGTCCGTCAGCAAAGATTGGAGACGATGAAGCCTAGAGCGTCGGGGACCTCGGCCGAAAGATTAAGTATAGGATCCGTGGGAACGAATCCCCAGTGCTTCGGCCACGTCTCTTCTGAGTAGACGTGTAGCGAAGTGGGTCCACGGAGCTAAGCTGGCTAGTGGCCACCAAGTCTTGCCTTGTATTTCGTACCTTGTTTGTTCCTGAATCCGCATTGCTGTGCGGAGCCTTGCTAAGCCTTTTGGATTACTCATCAAGCTGCTTTTGGACAATTGATTGCTTACAGCCTTTGGATTGCTTTTGCTATTTTTATGGACAATATTCCTTTTGAACTGTTTTTATATTCAATAAAGTAGTTAGCCTTCAGTCCGTCTGTGTGTGTGTGATTAAGGGGCCGGTCAAGTCCGTGCATCGTGACAACCTTCCTAATGCCGTGACACCTTAATACAGTTCCTCATGTTGTGGTGACCCCAACCTAACATTATTTTCATTGCTACTTCATAATTGTAATTTTGCCACTCTTTTGAATCATAATGCAAATATCTGATATGCAGGATGTATTTTCATTCACTGTGTCAAATTTGGCACAATTATTTTGTTATTTGGGAGTTGCAATTGCTGGGATTTATAGTTCAGCTACAATCAAGGAGCATTCTGAAATCCACCAACCATAGAATTGGACCAAACTTGGCACACAGAACTCCCATAACCAACAGAAAATACTGGAAGGGTTTGTTGGGCATTGACCTTGTGTTTTGGAGTTGTAGTTCACCTACATCCAGAGAGTGCTATGGACTCAAACAATGATGAATCAGGACCAAACTTGGCATGAATACTCAATATGCCCAAACACTGTTGGAGATTGTGGAAAATAGACCTTGACATTTAGGAGTTGCAGTTGCTGGGATTTATACTTCACCTACAATCAAAGAGCATTCTGAACCCCACCAACGGTAGAATTGGGCCAAACCTCCTACAGAACACCCATGACCAACAGAAAATATTGTGTTTTCTGATGGTCTTTGGAGACCCCTCTGACACCCCCTTGTGGTCCCCTCAAGGGTCCCGACTTCCAGGTTGCGAAATGCTGTGTTAACACTATTTGTTGGAGAGTCTACATTCAGATATGAACTGATCTGATGCATACCACCCAAACTAATGTGATAATTGCAAATTAGTTGCCCACCCATACCCCGAATAACGAGCCCAAGACAATAAAAACACAGACAAAGCAGTTTGGGTCAAAATTGGGCAACATTTATTGTTACCTATTTAGATCCCCTCAACTAACTCAGGGGGTGTCAGGAATCAATAAATCAACCTTCATCAATTTTCGGGCGAACACCGAGACTGGTCTGACCAACCACCAGATCCAGCCTCAACAGGGAAATGAGTAAGAGGTCAACTCACCCGAGCTTGAGAATAACCTCTTACCATTCCAGGGCCCTTAACTCAACCTCACTCAACCAACAGAACTTCAATGTGAGGATTTTAACTAACTGGCCCTCACCCCTGAAGGGGGTGCCTAAGGTGAACACCAATTAGGGAATTTCCCTAACAACCAACCGCCTCTCTATTTAAACTCGCCTGATTATCAATTCACCACACCCAATGGCTCCTAAACAACTTGGGAGGTAGGCAAAAACCCTCCCCGGCTTAAGAGCAGCAGTAAGAGGTAAAATTCCATACCTGGCTCCTAAGGCAGCCTTGCAAATAACACAATGGGCGGGAGTGGTGGGAAGGCAAGCAAGCGCAGAATGGCTTGCTGAGGCGTGGCCTCACTGAAGGCCCCGCCCCTGAGCCTGGAAGGTTCCAATGGAACCTAGCTCTCCTCATGGCAGGGGGGGGGGGGGGCAAAGCCCTCTCATCCCAGCAAGCTGGGATGAAAAGTTGTTATCCACTGGCTGTAATGCTCACTAAAGGGTCTAATAAATCTATTGAATCCAAATATTTTTAAAATCATATTTGGAAGGGAGATCGTTTTCAGAAACACACATTATAAAAGAAAAAAAAGAAAGATATATATTAAAATTCAAAGTTGTGTACATTTTTTACAATGCAATAATTTGAAAAAATGGGGTTACAAGTAAATAGATATGAAGGTGATATGGGCTAGAATCAGACAAAATTATTGATCTATTTCTGTGGAATGAATCCTTTTAACACTATTTCTATATGGGAATCGTATGTAAATAAATTAACAATAGTATCAGATATGGTCTCATTTTCATACCCTGCAAATTTAATAATTTTATGGCTTATTGAAAAGGAATGAAATAACTGTGTATAAAAGCAGATTAAACATCTTTGTGCAAATGCAAGCAAGGGAAAAACGTTGACTTCATTTTTAGAATATCCTACTGTGCATTATGCGGAAGAAATGACAAGACCCCATGCTAAGACTTTGCTCAACATTGTCATTCATCTCTTTTCTCCTATCACATAGTTTCTTTGGAGCCCTAGAATGTGTTGTCAGTTATCTCCTCTGCCATTAAGATCATTGCTTCATCTGATGCAATCCAATTCATTTTCATAAAATAATAACAGTTTCTGCCATTTGTGCTCCATCTTCAGAACTTGTACTGTTAGCACTAACTCTTTTGTACACTGTACAGTGTGTGCACACATATACACATATTTGTCTTCTCTGACTTAAAAAAACCCCGTGTAACAAAGGCTGCAAATAGTTAATCACCACTTGGAGACTGCATAATCACAACATTTGTGATTGCCAAATTCCTATATAAAGAGCTCTTTTTATTATTTTTTACCAGAAGCTTTGACCTAGATCTGACTTTCTGTATATTTTCCACTATTGCAGTATCTCCCTAGCAAGCCTAAAATAAATTTGTTTATCTTAAATTTCCTTGGGTTACCAAATGAAAACCAATAGGAAAGCAATCTTGTAAGGTTGTGATCTCCTTTTATTCTGACAATCTTATGATCACAGTAAGATGTAACTTCATTATTTATGAAGGCAAGAAATGATTCAGTTAAACAGATGCTATGGACTCTCATAGTTGAAGTTTGCAGACAGAATAGGCTGTGCCAAAAAAGAAATGTTACTATGACTTAGAATCCTGCCTCGCAAGGCATTGATATCACAATAAACTTATGCAATTTTACACTTTCTACCCACCCACTGCATGCAGTAAAATATGCCAGATTGAGGAGGAGAGGAGCTATGAGTTATTCCAACACATTTCTAGGTTTTTCTGATTTCAAAAATATCCTTCATTTTAGATTGATACAAAAATAAAACAGCTTCTATCATCAAATGCGCACCAGATACTAAATACAATTTCCACCACATTAGAAGACCACAGATCCCTTCTAATCTGATTACTATTTAGATGCAAGACTAGCAACAAATACCAGGTGCTGTGTGTCATACCCTTAAACTGTGGGATGCAAGCCCATTTGGAGTCCCTTAACTGAATTTGGGAGCCGCAAAAAAATTATAAAGTTTGCCAGCTAGCTGTTGTTGAATCCTCTGTAGGTGAAGGAGGGCAGAGCCCTCACATGCCAACAGCAGGGCGACATAGGAGAGTTCCCATGTTGCCATACAGTCTATGGGGTAAAGCCATGCGGACCCACGCTTCCCCCATGTGATCGCCCTCCCTTGGATGTAGGTGATGCGGGGTGTGAAGTGCTGGATTCCCCATGCAGTGAATTGGAGTGCCACTGCCTCCGGCCATCAAAGGTATACTGAGATGGATAGAGTCTCAACCAATTCAGCATAGCTTGTGGCAGCCACATAAATAAAGTTTCTAAAGTATAACAACTACTTTCAAAGTAAGTACTGCACAATTAATCAAGAAATAACACTTCCGAACCAGGAACATATTTTTTCCCAATTTTGTTATATAGTGTAATTGGATTTTATTGACGGATGTTTCATAGGGAACCTTTTTTTGAGGAAGAGTCATAACATTATATAGAAAAGCATTAATGACACATATCTCAGTAAGAACATATATTATACATTGGTTCTCTTATTAAAGTACGAGGCTTAGTTGTTGCACTTCTTTCTTGCAGAAATATGGCTAAATCATCAGAAATGTCATTTTTATGATAATATCCTGTCTTGGAAAAATGAGTGATGAAGCAATGCAAATTGCTTTCTGAAGTCCAAACTGGCATTGATTTGTTTATCTTTGTTCTTGAAATAAACATATTGAACATGTATTTTTTCACTTTGTTTCACCTTTTGATACAATAATGTGAAAATCAATTTGTTTTGAGCCTCTTAGCCCAGAACAATAAAAGCCTGTAATTGTTCACAGAGTGGGTTTTACCTGAGTAAACATGTGTAGGTATGTGTTGTAATTTCCAGTTTCTCCACATACAAGAACTGAAAATGTGGAAGTGATATAGTGCCTTGAGATACAGGTGGCTATACTAAGAGGAATTAATCTGTGCCAACACTTGATTTACTATCAACAAACTGGGAGTGCATCTTAGGCTATCATTACTGTTGCTGGGGTTTTTTTTCCCTGTGGAATATTTTTGCCAGCTTAGTCTGGTTCACCAGCTAGACAAAGATAACCAGACTTCAATGATATAGGGTATGCTAACTTTTATATTACTGCAGAACCTTGATCGCACCTTGTACCCGAAAGTCAAATATTCACATGTAGCCTATTAATATGGAAGTTTAGACCAGTTGTTCCCAACCTCAGGGCCTCTATATAATTTGATTTCAGTTCCCAGAATATTTCACCATGGGTTTTTCTGGCTGATCAATTTAGAGGCAGTCTGCATTGATCATTTAATGTGAGTTCAACACAGCTCGAAACCACAGTGTACACATGATGCATGGTGCAAGCGCATGATAAATCATGTACCTGATAATGTATTGAAAAGTCCATGTGTAAATATTTTTTTAAAAAAAATTGAACCTGAGAACAAATGTTATTATGGCAGAAACATCTGTTTCAGGAAAGACAAATGTTTATCTGTATTGATCAAGTAAATCATTTGATAGCGACAAAATATCCTGGCAACTAAATATGCATGCTCATGTAAGCCCATGAAACTGTACGTCAAGACATCTTAGCTGCTTCTTTGTGGAACGTTTCTAAAGCATACCAAAGTTTGGCAAAGGACCTAGGACTTCATAAGTATCAGGCTACTGACTACCCTAAAATGACTCAATTGAATAGTTTTCTGTAGACAAAAGTGGTGAAAACATAAGTATTATTTGTGGTCATCATTGCCATAGCTCCAGTATTATGTGTAAAACAATGTGAACCAGTTTGACAAAGATATGCAATTGTCAGATGGTGTTTGAATCTAAAATCCAAATTATACACAATGTTCAGAGTACTAAGAAAAGGAAATTTAAGACATTTTCCCTATTCTAGAGCTTTTTGTACATATATAGACATCATACCCAAGTTAATGGCAGATCACAGAATCTGAATTTGGAATACTTTGAGTCAAAACTCTCAGTTTTAGCCACTGTAAATCAGATGCTTGAGAGGAAAATAAAAATATAAACAAAAACTAGCTTTTACGAGGGTGGGTCAGAAAGCTTTGCCTCCTGTGTCATAAAAATGTTATGAATGAACATTAACGAAAGAAGTTGCTACAGATCATAGCCTGAACTATCCTTTACACAAAATTACCATTCAACATAGTAATCATAAATTTGTACACATTTATGCCATCATTTAACCCAGACATCTAAACAATTTTGGAAAAATTCAGGGTTTTGCTTCGTGACCCATGATTTTAAAGCTGTTTTAACATCATTCAAGTCATTGAATCTGAAACCACGTAGGTTGTCTATCAGAGGTTGCACATTGCTGATGTCCATTACAGCATCCCCATAAATACTCTTCAAGCAATTATGGATTTCCTTAGGTGCACAACCCTCTTTTGCCAGAAATTCAATGATGAGTTGACAAGTCTTTCATTTACCTTCAGATTCATGGTTCTAATCAGTCAATTGGAAAAAGAAAAGACTAAATCAGTAGAGTAAGGTTACCTCTATCATATTATGCGTAGTCCACTAGCTGCGAAAGAAATAAAAGTTAGAGCAATGGAAGCATTACCTTTTGACCCATGCTCATATGTTATATGATCTTTGAGTGAGATGTAAGAGGAAGTGACTCTCAATCTTTCAAAGCTAATATGAGCATTCTCTTATCTATTGCATGACTGTTATTTAATGGGAACTAGGAAAATCTGTAGTGCGTTAGTTATGCTATATGGCAAATTACAAGAGATTGTGAGGAGTAATATGGTAATCGAAGCACACACGAGTCCAACTGCTCATAAAGGTATTTGCCTTTCAACCCTGCGAAATAACGAGACAGACAACAATAATATGGATTTCAAATTTTGGGGCAACTTTATTGAATGTTACCTATTTAATTTTCAACTCAGCTAACTTTAGGTGTCAGTTTAACTTGGTGTGGCAAAGCCGAGGTAGCGTCTTATACAGTCTACCCCTCAGCTATTTAGGGCGTAATATCTAGGTCCCGTGGAGATTTAAACCTGGACAACCTGTAAGGGAAACGTCTGGAGAAATCTCTCTCAATTATTGAGACTAGACTCTCCACATTTCAGGGCCATTCTAAATCACCTCACCCCCTAAAGTTAACCTCTAGGTGAGTGTTTGCCTTAGGTATACACCAATCTTTGTATTTCTAATCTATTTACGCTAAGCCTATTTATCAACAGACCATCCCAGCTAGCCCCTAATAAAAGTATAGGGTAAGCAAAAAACCCTCCCAGAACATAAGAGGGGGAAAATTCCTACCCGGTCCCGATGGGTGACCAATGATTATACTGTCAATGGGCGGGAGTGATGGGCGACGCTCAAAAGCAGAATGATGGAGAAAGGGCTGGCCTAGTCCAGCATTCACAGTGGCCAGCGGGATCCCACCCACTAACCTGCTCCCCCGACCCCCACAACCAGTTCTAGCTGGTTCGAGGTGGCACAGAGTCAACCAATCTCTCCTCTTGAAGTTGTCAGGGAGGACCTCTTCTGGCAAATTAACCCAATGACCCTCTGGGTGAAGAAATATTTCCCCCCCCAATTTTCCTCTTCAGGTTTGGAAGGTGAAGTGTAAAGTCTTACATGCACATTGTCCTCCCATTTGTAGACTGTGCATATGCATAAGAGATTATGCTCAGCCACTCAAATGAACACCATTTACAAATAATCCAATGGAAATGATTGCATAAATCATAAGCATTTTGTGGGACAGGATTGTGAATTATTTTCTGAGCTCTTTTCATCATTAGAACAAGAAGATAATCATTTTACATTCAGAGCTAAGCTCTGAGAAATTCATGTAATGAGTTTTAAATGCAAGGCAATAATTATATGCCTTAAGGAAAAAGTGTGCATGTGTGGGGTGGGGGATTGAAAAGGAGGGAAACATTTCTAAAGACCCCCCTCCCCTAATTTGTGATGTTTGTGATGAGCACTTCTTTTTTTTCCTCTGGTGGTTATAAATGTTTCTTTTGATATTTAAGAACTGTGTAAATATCAATTACAAGTGAATAATCTGTCTTTTTACAATGGCCAGTTTTTGTTGAAACCAAGAGAAAAAAATCTTTCCTCCCAGATTGTGCCTCTGGGCTTCTATTCAGATGGCATCAGCTAGAACAAATAAGCTGAGAATGCACGTACTGCTTATGTTCCAATCTCACAAAATGGGCATTAAAAACGGTTTATGTCAGCACTATATTCACATAGAGAAATGTGTGTGCATTATATATTTTTCTAATTTAGAAGAAGACTCTTAAATTGTGCTTCTCAGAGATTTTAGTGTTAATGATTGTATGTTCTTTATTTCAACTCAGAAGAACTTATCTTTTCAATGGCAGAATTGTGAAAACAGACTTACAAAACAGAAGTATTATAACATAACTGTCATATTCTCTGTGTGACCTTTCTGTATAACCTTCAAGACTACTGTTAGCCTCTTGCTGCCTTTAGTTGTGATTATTACTGTGTAGAAACAGGCTTAATGATATCTAAATTATCTCAATGGACTCCAGGCAGAAAAAAGAGAATTTAGTAATGTTCTCTGAGATCATCATATAAAATGAACTTTCTCTTTAGAAAAAAATGAACTATTAGGAGTACATGTACAGATATATAAGTACTTTGAGAGTACTAATGCTTGCCTCACTGGTGAGATACTGAAATGTTCACTGCTCATGTTTTACCCTTGATAAGTCATAAAAGCTTCAACTACTATTACACTCTTGTAGAGGTATTATGCTGGAGATCTTACAACAGCATATCTTTTCTACATCCTTCCATGCACAATTTACTTTGACCTTCAATATTCAAAATGACTTGCCTTAGAAATCTCTTATCAGCTTAAATACCCTGAAGGCACCAGATCCAGTCTGAACTTGGAAGCTAATTGGGATCAGGACTGCTTATTAGCTAGATGGGAAACCACCCGGGAACATCAGGTACCGTAGGCTATATTTCAGAAGAAAGCAATGGCAAAGCATTGCCTTTAAAACCCCTATGAAATTCATGGTGTCAATGTAAGTCAGCACGAGTCTCTTTGTTGGTGTTGTTGCTACTTCTATTGTTTCTAAAGGTAAATTCTATTGCAATAAAACCAGCGTGCTTTATGGAATTGGAAGGCTTGATTCTACAGACTGGTTATAGGACACTGGACAGAGTTTAAACATAAAGAACTATTAGACAATGATTTGTAGCCATTTTCCACTAAACTCGATTGCATTCTTTGAGTTTGAACATTGCAATGTCTGGACAAAGTCAAAGGGATGTTCCGTTCCATCGTCTTGCTTTTTTCCACCCCAGTCAAAGGATATATTTATTTTCCTTTTGGGTTCCCGGCATCATTTGACCTGTTTTAAACTTTGTTATTATTAGCCCATAAGAACTGTATCTCTGGAGTTATTTTGTCCTCCCTGATAACCTAGATATATTTTATGCTTACGTTTGACCTCAATAATGTTGTATCTACATGAAAATCATTAATAACTGTAAATATTTCCCCTCAGCCCTTTCAAGATTATATTCCATCAGTTTTATGCTTGCCTTGAAAATGTGAAAGTGTTCTTCAGGGGGAAAGTTCATATGAAGATCAAACTGAGCTTTCCTGTGTACACAGATATGAATAAATGCCATTAAAAAGCATATTCATGTGGACAGCTCTAAATTCAAAAGAAAGCACATTAAAAACCCCTTTTAGTAGAACAAATTATGCATTTTATTTTATGGTAGTTATTAGCATTTGTAACCTGCAAAGAAAATCTAGCTCATGCCTATTCCAGACTTGGCTCCAGGGTCCCTGGTGAGAATCCTAGAAATAGGTTGTATGCAGCAATTTGCTTCTTTGAATGAAGTGCATTTAACATTCTGTATGAGATTAATATTAAGAATTAACTATGAACTGGTGAAATGAAAAAAATCTAATTGCACATTTTTCAAATGCAATAGGCTAAATGCAGCTCAGTATGATTGGCAATTATAAAGACCTCCTGAAGTTTCATTTTATTTTAACTTTGTTCTTCTCCTGTGGCTGTGATGCATTCCCAAAGCCACCTTCCTCCCAATCGCAGAAGATTTCATTTACCTCTGAGTTTTCTAAGCAATTTACCTTATACAAAATTGAATCGCTCTTCCGAGTGATTGTGGTTCACACTTGCTAATTATAAAAGGCCAGTTCTTCCCATAGATTATCTTTTAAGATCATTTTCCTATCATAAATTATATTTTATCGCAATGAATCCTCCTTCTCTGAAATGGAGAAAAGGGGCATGATATTTCTCTTTCAGGTGCTCTCTAGCTGTTCCAACTTCCTTTTCTGGACAGGAAGCAGTCAGTTCAACAAAGAACGCACAACAAAAGCCACACAACTACATATCTTCATCAACTGGTTCACTTGTTTTACCCACTCCTTAGACAGGGGTATTATGTTCATTGCTACACATAAACATTTGTATTTGTTCTTTGTATTTGTTTCAGCCTAAATGCAGGAAATGAAGCATAAATCTCAATAACTTATAGTGCTTTTCTGTGATGTTTGGTTCCCTACACATCTAATGATATGACATCAGCTCCAAAGTACTATGGACCACTATGGCTAAGCAGGAGAGTACCTGGGTTTAATGTTATACTAATATAGTCTGATAACTGGAGCAAACAGTCATTGGACCCAGAAAACATACTAGTACACATGTGTAAGACTATACTATTTGGCAGATAGCGCTATTGACTTGTGTATCCCCATTACGTCAGTTCCACTGGCTGCCAGTCTGCTACCAAGCACAATTCAAAGTGCTGGCTTTAGCATATAAAGCCCTAAATGGTTCTGGGTCAGCTTACCTGTCTGAATGCATCTCCCCCTATGAACCAACTTGGAAGTTAAGATCATCTGGGGAGGCCCTGCTCTTGGTCCCGTCTCCTTCACAGGCACAGCTGGTGGGGATGAGAGACAGGGTCTTCTCAGTGGTGGCCCCTTGGCTATAGTGATATTAGAGCAACTCCCCCCCCCCTTTTCCTGGCCTTCAGAAGGAAAGTGAAAACCTGGCTCCAGGGTCAAACCTTTGGAGATTAATTACAGAGAAATAATTGCTGCGGAATTATGTACAATGACTTTTGGAATGGCCCCAGATTAAGATTGTGGATGGTGTGATTTTTAAGAGTGATTGTAATGTTCTATATTTTTTAAATGTGCATTCAATTTTAATTTTAAATCTTTAACTTAATGTATTTTAACTGTTTGATATTCAAAGGCATTGTATAGATGCCATATATAAAGCCGCCTTGAGTCCCCTTCAGGGTAGAGAAATAGAGTAAATAGAGTAAATAAATGAATAGTACTATGCTTCAAGACTTCCACCAGACCTTCCTTTGTGGTGCAAAGGTTTATGTTTTGGTTTAGTTTTTTTTTAAAAAAAAGTAATTCCTGAGTGGAACCCATCTCTGCTCGCAACTCATACTTCTTTTGAAATGTATCTTACACTTCGCAAATGATAAGAATGATGATTATTAAATGAGGTGTAATTGTTCACTATCATTTTGAGGTGGTTTTTTAAAAAAAAATGTGGACTACCATGTTTTCTTTCTTTCACTAGATATGTGGAGTCCTCATGCAAAAAAATAATTTATTTCCCACGCAAACACTAAAACACACGACAAAGAACAAAGGAACATGAGAAGTAAACAGCATCTTCACAAGGCGTTTGGTGTATATTTAGCATTTATTCCTTATGTTCCAAAAACACCTGTGGCATTTAGAAAGTTCCCATCTTCATAGATCAAAGATTTTTAGTATTACTAACTTGATTTCATGATATTTGAAAAAGGAAAACAAAGGAAGAGCCATTAAACTCAATAAATTCTTAGTTATAGGTAAGATGGTGTCCAAATAAACAAAAGGCTTAGATTTATTAGACTCCCAAACACAGTTTCTTTCTTTATAATCTTCAGAATTGCATCTATCACTTCACTACTCCCTTACATATTTTGTCATTTAAAAACATTTACATTCGTTCAGAAGATTAATCTCTTGAGCAGAGAGTTCCATCAGACCCTGCAGAGGAATTAGTCATTAGAGCATATTACCTGGCTGATTTCACAGCTGTCTCCAGATTGTTTGCCAATCACTGAATACGATTGTGCAGTACAGAAAGATAACTGTCCATTATCTGGAAAGGAGATTAGAAGAAATAATCCATTAAACACTGGCATTTCCCCATATTGTGCCTAGGTGTCTTTTTAAAGAAAGAGCATGTTGTTAGTAGTAAACAACTATATGTGGAAGTACAATTTACCAGCATCTTTCTACATGGTAAGACGAGTCTTTTTCCCCACATGCTCTTTTTATCAACCATATGAACATGCACTTTTTATCAACCCCGTATATATATATATATATATATATATATATATATATATATATATATATGTATCTATCTCTGTATGTATGTATGTGTATGTACACACACACACACACACCTACCTATCCACCAACACTGGCCCCAATGTAGTTTACTGTGTACGTTGTGGGGGGGGACTATCTAAAACAGTATTTAACACAAAAATGGCATCGAAATTAAATGAACATACCAATTAAAGCATTGGAAACTTATAAACACATCCAAAGCATTGTAAAATGAATCACTTTCTGGGAGAAAGACAGGGAAATTATCCAATAAATAAATAAATAGCACACCCAGATAAAGATTCTTTTGCAATACCGATTATAAGTTTAAGGCGTATTTAGACAAAAAGCTTTATCTTTTTTAAAAAAGTGAGGAGTACAGTGGTGTGGTAGTTCAGGTGTCTGAAAGGTTGCAATGATGAATGCAGTTCCCTTTTGGCAGTTGCCCACCCCTGCATTCTGACTTAAGGAATCAATTGTTAAGTGGGAAACTGCTGATATAACATTTATTTGTTCAGTTAGTCTACTCCACTTGGATTCAGGACTGAGATGTTATTTTATGACCTCATCAAACGTGCCAATGGAATCGCCATGGATCGTGATGATTCCAGCGGTGCTCATTTGTGGGCGTAAGGAACGCATCGCCCCACACCCCAAGTTGTGCAACTCATCCGAGTCTCCATTCTATGAGGGGAAGTGCCCACTACCTAGCTTCCCCCCATTTGTAATCATCGTCGTCATCATCTTTATTTATACCCTGCCACCATCTCTCCAAGGGGATTCGGGGCAGCTAGGTCATCAGTGACCGGAATTCAGGCCTCTGGGCCGGTAGAAGTTGGACAGCCCTACAATAGGGTAAACAATTTTTAAAAAAGATTGAACACAGTGTGGGCACAGTGATCCAAGGCAACAGAAGAAGCCTGCAGTGTTCCTGCCTTACAGTACTTTTGTCATCCTGTCACCATCATAGCTATGGTCAAAGAGTTAGACCCCTATCCAAGTCATGCACACATCTTGCAGTAGCTCAATCTTATGGAATTTCTGGATTTATAGTATTGTGAGATACTTACCCATCTCTGTCAGAGAGCTCTGGTGTTAACAACAGACTACAACTCCCAAAATTACTTAGAATGCGATATGGAGGTTAAAGTTGTGTCAAACTTGTGGAAGATCACTAAATTAGGTGCTGAATTCTTAACATAACACAAACCCTAAGGCTGAAGAAAGAAAGGTGTTGATGAACTACAAGTCCTAACAGTCATAACCAGCATAATTAATCATGATGGATGCTTGGCATTACAATCCAACATCATCCAGAGGATCAAATTATTCTCACCTAAGCAGTAGATATAAGAGAAATGCTGTCCTCATCAGAGTTTGTAAGATGGATATTATGAAATGCAAAAATATTTCAGAACTGAGTAGGGAAAAAATTACGTTCTGCATTTAGGATTGAGGTGATAGAAATAATTTGATTTAAAATGTTTCTGAAAGCTAATTTACAGGGTCATTGACTTAGAATATATAACTCTGTTGTTGGCTGTTGGCTGTTTTAACTGTTATCTGTTCAAGTGCCAACAGTTGCTGCCTCTCCTAATATATGCCATAATATCGCACGCCATTACTTTATCGTATTCCAAAAATGCGTAAATTAAAAAGGAAGTGGCATTTTACAAATTGTCTTAGTGCTAATTTGCGCATTTATAACAGTATGATTTTTCACAACATTGTAAGGGTACTGTCTGAATGTTATGTATTGAAATACTTCAACTTTGCCTTTTGTGCAGTAAATTTTGTGTTTCAAAAGTAAAACACAGACAAGCAAAAGCCATCATATGAGTTTTAAAAGAGCAGCCCAAAGCAGGAATTCCTAAATCTGACAGCAATCTGTGTGTGAGAGAGAAGGGGGGGGTGCTTACTTTAGACTTTGCTATGTCCAGTAGTACAGGTTGAGCATGAGCCTCCCTTCTCCAGAATTCTGCTCAGAAATACTCCAAAATCTAAAATATTCCACATGGTTGGCTTTGTTTTCTGACGGTACAGTGTACACAAACTTTATTTCATGCACAAAAATATTAAATGTATTTTATCCAATTATTTTCAGGCTATAAGTATGGATGTGTGTATGAATCATAAATGAATTACATGTTTCTCACCTGGGCCTAATCTCTGTGATATTTCATTATGTATGTGTGTGTGTGTGTGTGTGTGTGTGTATACAGTATATATACAAATACATATGTTTCAAAACCCAAGCAAAATCCATACTCTGAAATGCTTCAGGTCCCAAGCATTTGGATAAGGGATACTCAATCCACATTATCTCAACCCACATTATCTCAACCCACCATTGGCTGCCACGTCATCTGTCCCACTTTAAATTAGCACTGTCCACCACTGCTTTCTGTAATGAGTGCTTTTATGCATTTTAACAGAAAGAAAGTGTGTGTGTTTTTGCCAAACAAGATGCATTTAGTCACAATAATACATATGCATTACTTTCTAAAAGCCGGTTTTATGGACGCAGATCTCTAAAGCTAAGCAAGAAGCCTATCATTTTTGAAGATCAGAATTTTTAAAAGAATTGCTTTTAATAAAAAAAAGAGTTTATCTCTGAAACCCAGCAGTATTCTAAGTTTCTGTACTTCCAAAGTCTCCAGTTCACTGCACAGATCAACAGCTGTATTTTTTTATAGATAATGTAATACATGATAGATAAGATGACCTACCTCTGTAAGGGATGGAGAAACAGCTTGTACTCGTAACGCCCTTATCCCTCTGCCCCATGTAAAATTATATTTTATTGCTGGTAAAAGTCCTAACTAAAGTAGTTTGCCTGTAGCTCAGTTGTGCTAATATGCTATTAGATTTAACAGATTTGCCTCTTGGGTTTTTAACAGCATTGTCAAAAATAATGGCTATTAGCAGAAAATCCTTCACTCAATAACAGTTCAATAGCTGATATAAGTAAACTATGAAGAATTTTTAGCCCAGTTTACTTCATCAGGAAAATTACTTACCGTGTTTCCCGAAAGTAAGACAGCGTCTTACTTTCTTTCCCCTGAAAAGTCCCACTACGGCTTACTTTCGGGTACGCTTACATTGGCCGTACCCCCGGCCGCCGCGTCACTCGGTCGTCTCCTCCTCCTCCGCCGCCCTCCCTCCCGGCCACCTCTTCTCGGATGGGAAGAGGAGGCTGCAGGGAGAGCGATCGCGTGGTTTCCCTGCAGCCTCCTCTTCGGGAACGGACCAGAGGTGCAGAGGAGAGCCCTCTGCGCCTCTCTTCCATTCCCCAAAGAGGAGACTGCAGGGGAACCCGCGACGCCCTGAAGCCCCCCTCTTTGGGGAATGGAACAGAGGCGCAGAGGAGAGGCTTTTGCACCTCTCTTCCATTCCCCAAAGAGGAGACTGCAGGGAGCCCCGCGATCGCCCCTGAAGCCCCTCTTTGGGGAATGGAACAGAGGCGCAGAGGAGAGCCTTCTGCACCTCTCTTCCATTCCCCAAAGAGGAGGCTGCAGGGGAGCCCGCGATCGCCCCTGAAGCCCCTCTTTGGGGAATGGAACAGAGGCGCAGAGGAGAGTTTTGCACCTCTTCCATTCCCCAAAGAGGAGACTGCAGGGAGCCCGCGATCGCCCCTGAAGCCCCTCTTTGGGGAATGGAACAGAGGCGCAGAGGAGAGCCTTTTGCACCTCTCTTCCATTCCCCAAAGAGGAGACTGCAGGGAGCCCGCGATCGCCCCCTGAAGCCCCTCTTTGGGGAATGGAACAGAGGCGCAGAGGAGAGCCTTTTGCACCTCTCTTCCATTCCCAAAGAGGAGACTGCAGGGGAGCCCCGCGATCGCCCCTGAAGCCCCCTCTTGGGGAATGGAACAGAGGCGCAGAGGAGAGCCTTGTGCACCTCTCTTCCATTCCCCAAAGAGGAGACTGCAGGGGAGCCCCGCGACGCCCCCTGAAGCCCCCTTTGGGGAATGGAACAGAGGCGCAGAGGAGAGCCTTTTGCACCTCTCTTCCATTCCCCAAAGAGGGGGAGCCCCGCGATCGCCCCTGAAGCCCCTCTTTTGGGGAATGGAACAGAGGCGCAGAGGAGAGCCTTTTGCACCTCTCTTCCATTCCCCAAAGAGGAGACTGCAGGGGAGCCCCGCGATCGCCCTGAAGCCCCCTCTTTGGGGAATGGAACAGAGGCGCAGAGGAGAGCCTTTTGCACCTCTCTTCCATTCCCCAAAGAGGAGACTGCAGGGGAGCCCCGCGATCGCCCCTGAAGCCCCCTCTTTGGGGAATGGAACAGAGGCGCAGAGGAGAGCCTTCTGCACCTCTTCCATTCCCCAAAGAGGAGGCTGCAGGGGAGCCCATGCGACGCCCCCTGCAGACACCTCTTTGGGGAATGGAACAGGCGCAGAGGAGAGCCTTTTGCACCTCTCTTCCATTCCCAAAGAGGAGACTGCAGGGGAGCCCCGCGATCGCCCCTGAAGCCCCCTCTTTGGGGAATGGAACAGAGGCGCAGAGGAGAGCCTTCTGCACCTCTCTTCCATTCCCCAAAGAGGAGGCTGCAGGGGAGCCCGCGATCGCCCCTGAAGCCCCCTCTTTGGGGAATGGAACAGAGGCGCAGAGGAGAGCCTTCTGCACCTCTCTTCCATTCCCCAAAGAGGAGGCTGCAGGGGAGCCGCGATCGCCCCTGAAGCCCCCTCTTTGGGGAATGGAACAGAGGCGCAGAGGAGAGCCTTCTGCACCTCTCTTCCATTCCCCAAAGAGGAGGCTGCAGGGGAGCCGCGATCGCCCCCCTGCAGACACCTCTTCGGGGACTTCTGCCAGCGCTTTCTTCCCTCTCGCCGGTGGCGGCTCCGCCCCCTCCCTTCACTGAAGGGAGGGGGGCGGAACCGGCGAGAGGGAGAAGGCGCCGCTGGGAGGAAGAGGAGGAAGAGGAAGAGAATGGAAGGCGCCGCTGGCGCCGCTGGCGCCCGAGGCCCGCTGCTGCCCAAGGCCCGCTGCCGCCCGAGGTACGGCTTACTTTCGGGTACGGCTTATATAAGCCGACCCCTCTGACACCCCGATACGTCTTACAATCGGGGTGTCTTATTTTCGGGAAACACGGTACTAAAGGCTGTTTTGCATATTACTATTGTGACAAGGATCAGGAGTCCAAATGCACTTAAATGTCTACTTCTGCCACATTTGATAATATACTGTACTAAGTTTCTCCATTTATACCTGACTTCAGTGCCATCCACAAAGGAAATGTTGTGGGAAGGGGTTAAAACAGATTTCATTTTAGGATGAAGAAGGCATGGCATGTGGGTTTTCATCCTCAGACAGTTAGTAGGTGCACTTTGACTAACCTTTGGGAAAAATTCAGATAGCTGAAACAAAGCTGCCAGATATCCTCATGTGAAGTTTGTTTTTAAGGTATCTAGAATATATAGCTGAAATTTTTGTTCAAGTGAACTGTGTTCTGAAATAGTGAACATTTTATTGGAGAGCACTGCATGTTTCTTTTTAAATCAAAAATAGATTTGCTTTAATAAAAATCACCTATTGTTCTTATCTATTCAATATTATGACAGTGTACCTTCCTACATTTCACAAATGAGAACTGGTACCTGTGGCTAAGCAAAGTCAAGATACTGAGAGGCATTATTGAGGAAACATACAATCTATGAGAGGCTGCAGATGTCTATGCCATTGCTGACCCTAAATGGATTCCCCTTGGCTCAATATTGGGACCCTGAAAAAATTGCCAACACTAAACATTTTCTGAATGCCACCTAGTGGTTGTTTTATTTACATAAATCTACTGTGCAGTGTTTACAGTTGACTCTGTAGAACAGGGGTGCTCATTAGGTAGATCGCTATCTACTGGTAGATTGCGTAGGGCATCCTGGTAGATCTCAGGCAGGGCGGGAGGAAGGCTCAGTCCCGCCCCGCAGGCTCCCGACGCCACCCAGATGCAGAAGGAGGTTGGACTGGATGGCCCTTGGAGGTCTCCTCCTATTCTAGGAAACCATTGTTATTGTTGTTATTATTATTATTATCAGAGGCTGAATGGACATCTGTGAGGAATGCTTTGATTGTGTTTTTCCCTTATGGCAGAAGGAGGTTGGACTGGATGGCCCTTGGATGTCTCCTCCTACTCTAGGAACCTATTGTTGTTGTTGTTACTACTACTATTATTATTAGTAGCAGAGGCTGAATGAATATTATCATCATCATTATTATGAATAAATTCAGGGGCTTATTATATTCACATTTAGTTGAATTCAGTCTTAAAATATATTATATGGCTCTCACTGAAATAAATTTCCAAATATTTTGCTTTTATGGCTTTCTGAGTAGTGGGTAGGTAGATCATTTTGACTTGGTTGTTTTATAAGTAGCTTGCATGCTGAAAAAGTGTGAGCACCCCTGCTGTAGAAGATGCTTCAGCTGTACTTCAAAAGAAGCATTTTAAAAGCATATAGGAAAGTAGAATGGTAGAGTATTAATTGGAGATGTCTCTACCATATTGGAATGGCTAGAGGGGGGTATATAATGGGATTCGACTGAAATCACACCACCATGCCAATTTTTGTGGCATTGCTGCCATATTTGTTGCCACCCTACTGCAATGGCAGCAACAATGCCTTATGATTCAAAAGAACCATGCAGGAAGTCTGTACCTAGCTTTGAAATTGTCCTTATGGAAACCTTCTGACTGTACAGTTTGGCCGCAAGAGATGGCAAAGTGAATCTACATTGCCTGAAACTGAAACCGAGAATTGAGATTATACCTCTGTTAGGCTGTGCTGCTGGACTATGAACTCCTTAGTTCACCTAGTTTGCTTAGTCATGTGTTTTTTAACAAAATAACACACATACACACAAAGATGAAGTTCTGAAGATTTTTTCAAATAAATATCTTCATTTTTTTCTTTTCTTTTTTTCAGCAGAGATGTGCTTTTATTTTGTTGTGAAAAATGATTTTAAAATATTTATAGCTTAAGTGGCTATTACTTAATCTCTTGCTGTTAAAGTGTGTTATTTCTAAAGCCTTAGTTCCCTGTGTTGCTGTTATCAAAGCTGTTATTCACTTTTTATGTAATTAAAATAGACAATATGTAATATAGTTTGCTTTGATCACATACAGTATACTCTTGTATGTTAGTCTGCATAAAATGTTCTAACCTGTCTCCTTGTAGATTCAAAATATCATGATAAGTGTAAGATATATTTAAAACACTTCTTTTCTTAGCCAGAAAATAAATGAGCCATATTTTTAAATTTTATTTTTAGACATTTATTGATTGTACTTGACAATATTTATGAATACAGCTAACCAAGTAATTTTTTAGAGAGAGAGATTCTATTGCAGCTGATTCATCTGATATGAGAGCAGCAGATACAGGATATCTTTTTTATTCAAATTGTTGATAGCACTTGGAAATGCATGATCTGGAATCAGGGACCTTTGTGCCACCAATTGCCCAGGGACAGGCATATGACTGTTTCACATGGCATGGGTCATGTAACTGGCCAAGTTCACTCCCTTGACTGATAAAGAGTCAGAAGTGATCATTATTCAGGGTTGCTTTTAGCATGAATAATAAATATTGTAAACTAAACTGGCAACATTTAGTACATTGCTTAGTGCAATGTTTAATACCTCTGTCTGAGGAAGAAATATTGAATATGAAACAATTGCTGCTTCAGGAACCCCCGGTAGCACAATGTGACTGCTGGCAGTTCAAATCTAGAGAGCAGGGTGAGCTCTCATCTGTCAGCTCCAGCTCCTCACGCAGGGACATGAGAGAAGCCTCCCATAGGATGGTAAAACATCTGGGTGTCCCCTGGGCAACATTCTTGTACACGTCCAATTCTCTCACACCACTGCAGTTTCTCCAGTCGTTTCTGATATGAAAAAAAAATCTGCTTCAGGAAAAAGTTATGACAAGGTTGATGTGGAACAATATCAATCCCTGCCAGTTGCTAAAAATTAAAATTTCAGGATGCTGGGTGTCCTTGAATATTGTATTTCCTCACATAATAGTCTCACTTTTTAATCCTATTTTGTTGTTGCTGGAAAAGGAAGGGGGAGATTATTACACAATGATATGAATTCAACTATATGTGAGATGAAGAGGAGGGAGGGAGAATTCTGTGTTTGTTTAAACTGTCTTTGAGGAAGAAAAGAAGGAGGGAGAGCACCATGTTTGTTTTAAAACTACCTGAGATGATTCCATTAAGAAAGGGGAAAACCCCTATTTTGGGTTCCAAAAAGGGGCCGGGGTGCAATAATTATATGGTGGTGAGTATTATGTAGTGAAATACAGCACAATGCTTTATTTGGTTTTTGACTATGATAAAATATAAACTAGGACAGCATTCGGTTTATCAGGGGGCATCTACACTGTATAATTAAGTTATTTTGACACTACTTTAACTGCCATTGTCAATGCTATGGAAACCTGAGATGTATAGTTTAGTGAGGCAACAGCATTCTTTGGCAGAGAAGGCAAAAGACTTTATAAACTACAATTCCTATATGGAAGAAAAGCAAGATATTGAGTTTGCTATCTGAAAACCAGTAGGCAGGCCAGTGCCAACACTCCCCATGAGTTTTTGAACTTCAGGATAATTTATAATGGGAGAATAAGCAGATGGCTTTGTAATCATTCTTGCTGTTTATTGAATCAAACAGATCAGCTATATTTGTATGTACTCCCTTAGGCTGGATCATTACATAGACATCTCAGTCTAGCCACATGCAGAGCATCTCAGAACATTCTCTGATCATAGACACTTTATACTAAACACAGTCTCTATATTTTCAACAATATCTCTTATGACACATTATATTGGGAACACATCCCATATTAACATAGCATAACTATCATCATTTTAGGGGAGAAATAATATTCCCTGAAGTATGATAAAGTGTGATGCACCACTTAAAAACAACATGGGCAGCAGGTGCATAAAACCTTTGGAAGTAGCCATGAGATGGCTTCAGTTTATCTGCTTAAAGTGAGATTTATACTTTGGTTGTGGTCCTCTAGTCTGATATTTAACCAGTTTAGTGGGTTTTTATTATTTATTTTATCTATTCAGGAATGTTTAAATCCCCCAAACCACTAAACCCTCTGTATGATTGGAATTTTAATGGTATGCAAAACGGGCCGGGAATGCCCTTTCCCTGCCTACGCAGTGGGCGGGGAAAGGATGTTATCTCCTCACATGAAGGGAGACGATTGGTTCCTTGGGAATCTCCTGGGAGTGGGCGGAGGCTGCCTATGTGTGGGGCAGCCTCCTGCTCCATTCCTGTTCGAGGTGTTGACCCACCACTCCCGCCCGGTTACAGTATAGTGGTCGCCTTAGGGGCCGGGTAGGAATTTTTTCCCCTTCTACGTTAAAAATAATAATTAAAAAAATACTAGGGGGGGTGCCTACCCTGTACTGTTACTGGGCCTTTCTGGGATGGCGGTTCTATAAATAGGACAGCGTAAATAGTTTAGGGTAATCCATAGACCCATATTCACTCATGCATTCTTCAAAGTTGGTTGGGCCAGTGCACAAATACACTCAGATGGAGGTCTGTTTCAGGCTGAGGGGGATACCATTGGTCCAGAAATTTTGAGAGTCCGGTTAAGTATTTCCAGAGAGGTTTTCTTGTGTTTTCCTTGAGAGGTTGCACAGTTTTGTGTTGTAGGGGACTCAGGAGAGTTTTCCAGTGTTGCGAGGGGTCGTTGTTGCCCAGTTTTGTGTTGTAGGGGACTCAGGATAGTTTCCCAGTGTTGCCGAGGGGCCGTTCACTCGCGGACGATACCTCGGCTTAGCCACACCTTGTTCCCTTGACACCTGAGTTTAGTGAGGTTAAACTTAAATCGGTAACTTTAAAATAAATAAAAGTTGCCCTAATTTAATCCAATTACTGTTGTATGTCTCGTTATTTCGGGGGTTGGAAGGTAATTGGGAGCCGCTAGTTTTCCATCTGGCTCTCTGCTGGGGTTTCCTCATTTATCAGTCTGTTATTATTATGTTGTCTTTTATCAATGAAAGAGAGTTTCACTGAGTGTTTGAAATGGGCTCCTAGCTAGGCTATATTCATGTCATGATTTGTCGAAGGATTCTGCTGGACTGCTTCTCCCTAACGGCTTACAATTTTCCTTTAGAAGAGAGTCCTTCTGTTGTTAATATTACTGCTATTTTATTTACAGTTATATGGCCACTATATCAAACAATAGAAAAAATATGATTGCTTCAGTTGGGACTGATTATTTTTATATCATGCAGTCAGCGTACATGTATTTCTAACTTTAACGCTTTGTACTAATAACATAGGCTTCTGAAGCTGATAACTTTTGCCACTTTTTCCAATATAGGTTATTTTCCCTATACAATATCAGAACATTCTAAGCACTACAGTTCTTTAAGTCTCTCAATGCAACGTTGAGTGCTTCTCATTTTTCAACAGATGCATCTGCAGTCTGAATTGCTATTGTTGCACTGGGAGTTATCTGAACACTTTGGATTAAAAGTGGATTGTTTATGACAAAGCTAGTCATGCAAGGATTTCTTTTCTCATTTTGGTCCAAGGCATTGTCATCTTAGAACATAAGCTGGAGATCGTGCCTTCCTTTCTTTTCTTGACATGCTGAAAAATAGGTTGAAATACTAAAACCATTCATATAAATGTCACTATTATCCCGAGCTTCAATATGATACCTAAAAGCTTCTATTTTCTACACATATACTTGGAAAGAAGGGTCATAAAATTAATGTATCTATTATCTCTTTTAATTCTCCTGCTGATTACTATCTATGCATGTTCCAATTTTAGTTTGATTTAGTTAATTGAATATTCTGTCATCCAGGACACGTTTTTTCTACTATCTCTCCACATATTTAAACCATCAAACAGAAGAAATATTTTGAGAATGTTACGTATATTGTCGAAGGCTTTCATGGCTGGAATCACTGGGTTGTTGTAGGTTTTCCGGGCTATATAGCCATATTCTAGAAGCATTCTCTCCCGATGTTTCTTCTGCATCTATGGCAAGCATCCTCAGAGGTTGTGAGGTGACCTTTGAGGATGCTTGTCATAGATGCAGGTGAAACGTCAGGAGAGAATGCCTCTAGAACATGGCCAAATAGCCCAAAAAACATACAACAACAACTTAATGTTGCATATAGCATATTCTGTTATTGTATAGATCATATGTTCATATATGAGAACAAATAAATAACTTGGAGAAGGGAATAAATGGCATTTTCATCAGATCTGCAGGGGACACTAAAGGGAAAGGGTAGCTAATAGAAATTGGATTCAATATGATCAGAACAAGCTGGAGAACTGGAACAAAACTTGCAAAATTAATTTCAAAAAGGGCAAGTGTGAGGTACATCTATAGAAGAAAAATAAGATGCAGAAAGATAAAAATGAGTGACACTTAGCTTTACATTAGTTTGTTTGCTTTTATCAAATCTAAAAGTTTTTGGCCACACTCTAGACATGAATCAGAATGATACAACAGGGGTGGGTGGAAAGTCAAGCAATTTTAGGTTCATCTTATTAAATCAGTGTACTCTAGTGCTTTGCGGTATTTATCCATATTGTGTCGCAATTGTGAGGATCACAGTTAAGAAAAATGTCTTAACTGTGGATTTCTTTCAATAATCTGCAACATGTCCAGAAGAAATCAATAGAAAGATAGTATAGGGTCAATAAACTAAGCTGTTTGAGAAACCATTAAGTACTGCATATAGCCTGGAAAAGATTAAGAGGTGCTAATTACCTTTAAATACGTACCTGATAGACTTTCAAGTAGAAGATAAAGTAAGCTTGTTTTCTATTACTCCAGAGGATAGAACCTGAGGCAATTGATTAAAATTACAGGAATGGAGAACATCATGGTGTTAAAAATAGTTTGCCTCTCAACGTGATGGACTCTCCTTTGTTGAAGGTTTTTCAATGGAGATTGAATGGTCACTTCTCAGGCAAGACATACTTTATATCAGTGGTTGTCAACCTGTGGGTCTCCAGATGTTTTAGCCTTCAACTCCAAGAAATCCTAACAGCTGGTATACTGGCTGGGATTTTGGGGAATTGTAGGGCCTAACACTTGGGAACTCACAGATTGAGAACCGCTGCACTAGGTGGTCCTTGGCATCCCTCTCAACTCAATACTTCTTTGATTCTATAATTCTTCAATAAGATCAGTTTTATAATCCTTATCAATTTCGTATTATTTCTTGGACTGAAACTGTTTCAAAAATCTGTCAGTTTACACTAAACGATGCTTAATTTGACTTGAACTTTACATTTTCAAAACCCACTATTCATAGAACCACTTGATATTATTGATCAATAGACAGAGTCTTCAACCCACTTAAGCAATTCAACAGCTTTCAAAACCTTCTGAAGGCAGTTCCACACAATGGTAAAGTCTGCTTCAACCCAGGTTTTAAAATCCTGGCTCGGGGTGGACTGTAGTCCGCACACCAGCAGCAAAAGTCTGCGTTTTTGCAGCTGGGTGTCCAGATGCACTCCCGGAACCTTCCGGGAGAACACCCAGACACACTAACCTCTCTCCAAAAACCCCTTTCAAAATAAAAGAACTTACTCAGCCTCTATTAGAGTGGTGCTAGAGCTCTCCTAGCACATAGGAATGGCGTGCCAGGAGCTATTTTCCTCTCCCCCCCCCCCTTTCTCCTGGCATGTCATTCCTACATGCCAGGAGAGCTCCGGCACCCCACTAATGAAGGCCAGGTAAGCTATTTTATTTTTTAATGGGTTTTTGGGCAGTTTGAGGAAGGGGTTGTTGTTCCCACCATTTTCTGGGCTAATTTGAGGGACTACGGTCTGGACTACTTCCTCAAAAGTCCAGAACTTTTGAGGGAGCACTCCAGATGTAGCACAGCAGTTCTCGTTTGTGCCTGGAGAGCAGGGGCTAGGACCCGGGGTTCCATTGGCATTGGGGCCTGCAGCTGCAGAGACAGATTCAGAAGAGGATTTGGAAGGGTGGGAAGGACAGTTTCCCACCAGCGGGCCTCCTTCGCCCACAGAAAGTTTGGCATGGGAAGAGCTGTGTTTTGGCCCTGACGTAGACATAGATAACCAGGTGCAAATGGAGGACAGCGATTCTGGGAGTTATGAGCACCCGGGGCGGAGAGGGTCACAGGAGCTTTTGAGTGAAAACATGGATGAAAGCGCCTGGGAAGATTCTAGGGAGGAGAGCTCTCATGTAGATAGTGACCCAGCTGCTGAGAGACAAGGTCGAACCTTTGATAGAAGTAGCATTGAGTCTGGGAGAAGGGGATGGCACCGCAGCCTAGACAGGCCGAGGTCCATCAGCAGAGATTGGAGACAACGGGGCCTAGAGCGTCGGGGACCTCGGCCGAACGATTAAGTAGAGCAGGCGTGGGAACGCATCCCCAGTGCTTCGGCCACGTCACTTCTGAGTATGCCTGTTAGCGAAGTGGATCTACGGAGCCGAGCTGGCTCGTGGTCACCAACTTTGCCTTGCATTCACCTTGCCTTGTTCCTGTTCCCGCATTGCCTTGCGGAGCCTTGCTCAAGCCTTGCATTAGCCTTTGGATTGTTTTGCCAAGCTGTTTTGGATCTTGTTGCTTCAAGCCTTTGATTGCATTTATCTCTTCTATGGACAATTTACCTTTTGGACTGTTTTTATATTCAATAAAGTAGTTAGCCTTCAGCCCGTCTCTGTGTGTGTGATTAAGGGGCCGGTCAAGTCCGTGCATCGTGACACCAGATAGCAAAAATAGTGGGTTTGCCCTGCACCTTCCAAGAAGGCATGGAATAAACCCAATAACAAATGAATTTGTGGAAAACCAGGGTTTTCCTGGTTCGTGGTGAATGAATTTGTTTTTCTGTGGGACTTCATCTGAATGTCCCACTTCAAAATGCAGGAACTCCAACTTTAAAAGGGCTATCTGGATACGCCCTGAGACAGCCAAAATTGACACCAAGTCAGTCTTATGTCCTGACTTTTGCTTTTAAAATGCATTAAAAATAATTACATAAATCAATATCTGTTCCATCACCTTCAAAAAGTATGTACTGCTGAATAAAGCAGCTTCAACAAAATTAATACCTTTTACCATGAAGCCCTTCCATCTTTGAATCACAGTTCAAAGAGGCCGTGACATACATATATATCTGTCTGACTTAAGCAGGTATTTGCTGGTTTTATTGCAAATCCTTTGGATCAAATGAATGGGATTATGGCTCCCAAGTGTGATGCTTCTAGAACATAGTTACACAGATTCATGATATGATATGATTTGGTTGCCTGTTCACATTTTTAACATCTCTCATAAACAAAACCTCCTGTCATCCTCTTGATATTGAGAATGTGTCTCAAACATCCCTTTTACAGAGACAAGCAGAACAGATTTAATTCAAAAAGTAATACAAACCCCTTAGGCACAGAGAGCTGAAGCAAGAATTACCACCATCATTTTCCTGGAACTAGAAATCCTAAAGTCCTTTTGACAAATCAACAACCTAATCAGCCTACAATTAAAACTTAGATATTGCAGAAAAAAAGATATGCCAGAAAATGTTTCAGATCAAACCTGTGTAAAATAAAATTTAATTATGGTAGTTGCAAAGCAGCAGTACTTCCTAATTGCTTTCTAAATCCTGCTATTTACCTCATCCGATAAGTGAACCATCTGAAGAATTAAAATACCACCACCCAAGTTTGAGCATTCAACATCTTGGAAAGGGGAGAAATATCAGTGCAGGTACATGACAGCCATAACAAAATAGTACTTTTCATATCTATATGTATAAATACATATGTAAGTATTTGAAAGGCTTAATATTGCAGTTCTCCCACTCTGTTCCCTGAGAATAAGCCTTGTTGATCAGAGTGGGAGTTAGGATCAACAGACCTAGGATTTGAGCCCTCTCCAGGCATCCTGGATATTTCTTCTAACAATAAACAAAGAGAGAGGGCAAGGACCTTTTCCTGTTTATGGAGGCACTTAGTATAAGGGAAATCATACTTCAGAAAACCTTTGAAGATACTACATATACAAGGATATGAAGTGAATGACTTTACCTTGGCAAAGATGACATCAAGCTAGGTGCTGTTGACATTTCAGAAATCTTTTGTAGGATAATACAATCACATGATATGTACAATGACTCACAAAGCTTGGTTATGTGACATTTCTGGAAATTAATAAAGTAGATGTAGCTCACTTTTAATTTTCACCATAAACATGAATCATCAGATATTGTTGAAAATGAACACCAATCCTTAATCATCAGATGATAGCAAAAGGGCAAGAGGATTGATTAGACTGCTATCCATGGTCAACGATCATGTTTTTTCTAAGGTAGAATTAAAACATGATTAGCTGAAACTAAAATTAAATAACTGATTAATTGCTTAGTTGTTTGCAAGGGAAAAATTCATAAATGTATGCACAACACCTAGAAAGAACAAGTGTTCTCCTAATTCCTCATTAGGTAATTTATTTCATGTCAAAAGCATTGCATAAATAAGCATGAAACTGATGATTATATGTTTTAATTGTTTTTATATTGTAATGCTGAATGTTTTTAAATTGTATTTATTATGAATGTATGGCATCGAATTGTTGCCAATCTTTAACCTGCCTTAAGTCGCCTTAGGACTGAGAAAGGCGGGCTAGAAATACCACAAATAAATAAATAGATAGATAAAATAGAGGAAGCACAAGTAGCTAAATAATTTTTTTACCAAGAACAGGCAACAGCGACCACATTGTGGCTTTAAACATTTCTTCCTCTGTGCATGAGGCAGGGCATTGTGGGCAAGCACACAGATGAAGAGTTGTTTGTCCTGCTCTACAGTCTCACAAGGATTCTTCAAATTCATAAGCATCTAGCTGTATCTAGTCAACACTAGATACAGCTGATAATGGTTTCTCAGCAATTCAAAAAAATTATTAATATGCAGCATTAAGATCATTTCTTTTAAACTCCTACCTGTGTTTTTCTATTGTTTTTCCAGATATACTATCATGGAAGATGGAACTCTGAAGATTATCAATGTCACTAAAGCGGATGCTGGCAGTTACACATGCACAGCAACAAATCATTTTGGAGTTGCCAGCAGCACTGGGAACCTGGTGATAAAAGGTAAAATGCTTCCTTTTGAACAATTTTGAAGATTCACCTGCAGTTGGGCAGCACTCCTGTATTTTTAGATATGCTAAAATATGAAAGAAAGTGCTGAAAGAAACAGACAATTTAGGCTGCAATCACATATCAACTTATGCTGAGGTGGGGCCTTGCTTTTGAGCAGATTACCAAAAATTGTATGTTAAGAGCAGAATCTTAGGTCTTTGTAAAGAAATAATTTGAAAGCAATTACATTTCAACATTGCCTTTAGATCCTTCAGAAAAAAATCTAATCTCAGATTTCGTTATATGCTTCTCTATTGCAAAATCCTTGAGTTCACAGTTATCATCAAGCATACTAAATCATTCCCATGGAAATTAATGTATCCAATTGTGAAAATCCCTTCTGACCCCCCCAACATAAGAAAGTGCTGAAATGAAAAATGAACTGCTAAAATGAGTCTCTAAATTCAAACCTATTCACAAAATGACTTTGGGGCTTGCAAAGTTTGACAGCAAAGGTTTATTTGCCGATACATAATTCTCTTCCTGCAAACTATCAAACACAAAATGGGCATTTTGAGGAATGAAATATCTTATAACAAAAAAACCTGCATTTTTGTGCATATCAGATATTTTGGATCAACATTTTTTCTTCATGTCTTCCAGATGGACTTAATGCAAAGGGAGAGTTAAAAGTGCTAATTAAACCAAGCCTGCAATGGCCCCCACCATAAAAGCAGCTGGCATAACTCCTTCCCCTCACTCTTGTCCTACTCCAACTGCCACCACAATCTCACCCATCTGCCAGCCCCTACCCCAGAAATCTACCTATCATTCACTCACCCTTCTCCCATCCCATCCCCCTTATGCCCTCCTTCCCAAGTGAGTGAACAAGGGAGTGACCACATGACAGAGCCCAGCCACCTCTCCTTATTTATTTCATCCAGTTAAAGATTTAAACATTGACTATGTCCGATTAAACATAGCTCAAGATGAATACCGGTGTTATTGAGGATCCTATTAAAACGGAGCTGGGAAGCAGCAGATGCTGTGGTAAATAATCTATAGGTTACACATTTACTTTTTAAGTGTTTGGGGGGAAGGATAGAAATATTTGTGGTTGTGACAGTTTTGCATGGCTTGTGTGCCCCTGACCACTGCAAATGTGGAAAGATGAGTATAGTTCCTTCATAGCTATTTTTCCAAGTATTAGACTTCTTCTCATTTTTAAACTACTACATCCACTTTGATTATTAGCAGAGGGAAACTATAGAGCATTTTAAGTATTTTTATAGATTAATCACCCATTATTATTATTAATAATAATAATAATTTATTTGTAGACTGCCCTAACTCCCTGAAGGGAATCAGGGCAGTTTTGAACATATATGGCAAAACATTCAATTGCCAAAAAGAAAATCATACAAACAGATTAAAGTAAAAACAACATAAAACACAAAACTCCTACTAGAACACAATAATAAAATTAAAACCAATTGCAATTATAACTCCATCAGACAAGGTTCAATAAAACCAATGGCTAGGATTACAAAATGGACATGGTCAACTAAAATAGGGCTGGGCAAGGAATAGTGCAAACAGTGTATTATAGGGCTGGGGAAGTGGAAAGTGCAGAACAGAGTACTTACTGACAAACTAGGAACGGGGCCTGGAGACTAATCATTCTCATAAACCTGCTGGAACATCCAGGTTTTCAGGTCCCTGCAGAAAGAGGACAGTGTGGGGGCTTGCTATCAAAGTATGTGGTCATTACTTTTGTTTCCTTAAATGTTCAACTATAGCCCTGCTTTTTTTGCCTTAGCTTTCAGCAATATTTGTCCCAGGTCTTTGTTATTTTTACCTATTAGTACAGTGTTATATGTACATTTGCATACCACAGTTGGGCAGTTTGTACAGTGCCGCCTAGTACAATTTGTACTCCTTCTTTTCTTCTTCAGTTCTTCATTCATAACTATTCTTATTCTATCACACTCATTTAGAGATGCCCAACAATGTGGAAGAAACACAACAATCCCCAAAATAGAGCAAAATATTCCCTCTCTCTAAACAAGGAGAAAGAAAGTGATATCACGATCATGTTCCAGGGATGTGTCTCAGATCTTTATGGTTTTGGCTCTTAAGTGTTTGTGGTTTATGAGAATCTGATGAAAACTATGGGCCAGTCTGCAGATGAATACATTTTTCACACATTTTCCCAAACAGATAAACATCCTGTTTTGCATTTAACTCAAGACCTAAAACATATTCATAGACCTGTTAAGGTTTTTCAGAGTCACCCACCTTAGGATAAGCAATCTGTCACAGTGTTGCAAATGGCACTTCCTTATTGCCAATGATTTTGTCTTCAGAGTGACTGAATGTGGAAAACCTGCATTAAAAATATTCTTATTGAGATGTTGACTTTGGGGAATTGATTCATTCTAATTGGGAATGGTTGGGTTCTATCCTTGGACATCATTAATGCATATGCAATGTCTCTTTGTCTCTGAGTTTCCTGAGGTTCTCCTGGCCATTTGAATGGGATCACTGCCTTTCAGTAATGGTAAGCCCAATGCCCACATACTGTAGTGGTACACTCAGGAGTGAGTGCCCAAGGCAGAGAGAGTGAAAGAACCTAAAATGCACTACATTTGGAACTAAGTGAAGACATACTGTACACATACTGGTAGAATGAGAATAATACACAATACCACTAAACTTAGATAATCCAGATTCTAAAATGCCAAAGTATACATGTAGCACTATAGTATGCCAATCAACTAGTACACCTTCATTTATCTCTCTGCAATACACAGTCACATGTTTAATGTACTGAGTTGGTATTGAAGATACAAAGGGAATCCTTCCCATGCCAAAGAACGATTGCACAATCTTTCTACAGTAATAGGCTTCAGAGCTTTTGTTTTAGTTAAATACTGGCACATAAAAAGATTGATGTAAAGGTTTTATTTTATTTTATTTTTATTGCACTTACCTCATAGACCAGTTTTTCTCCAAAGAGCACATAATGGCTTTGGTCTTTTATCCGGGCAGTTAGCTTCCAGAGACAGGCCCTCAGCCAAAGAACTTCATCATTTCCTTCAGTCTCTGGGCACATATGTGCTGATCGAGCACTTCCCAAACAAAAGGGTAACATTTGCTTTGTGAGAGTAGTGAGAGTAGCAAACCAAGAGCAGCATGAGGTTTAATCGGTTTCACCAATTCATTGATTTTTATGGAACAAGGGGAAATGGCTGCAATTAAAAAATGGAGTAGATGCTGTTTGGGTTTAGGTTTTTCTTACCTGCTGTGACATTTCCCATTTTCTTCCTTTCTCTATGCATTGGTATTCTCTTGAAGCTTCTGGTATTGGGCTATGGCTATTACAATTACAGTAACAACTTGGGCATTACTCATGGTGTTCTTTGGGATAAGTTGTAATAGCTAGGGGGTGCAGTTCACTGTGCAATTGAATTGTTTTACAGTGTGACCTTAGGAGATAAATGTAGTGTGCTTTAATCATTGTAACAAGGGTTCGGAATGCCCAGATATAAGTGAAATATTCTGTATTTTCTCTAGATCTTTTTATAATCAGAATATCCAGTATTTTGCTGAGCAGTACCAGTTCTCTGACTTTCATGTAGTCCGTTAGTCTCCAAATTCTAATATATTATTGTTGTCCTGCAGCATCAGTCTTATTTTCCCCAATATATAATCAGTGCATATTTAATACTTTTAGCCAATGTTATTTTAAAAACATTTCAAAGTTATGTAATGCCTGCCTAGGAAATCTGTATTGACAAATTAAACATCAGAGTAAAACGTTGGCAATAACGTTGGGTCATAATTTGTTAGAATTTGCTGAATAGGAAATGTTTTAAATTAAATTACATACTTTTTATAGGTAGTTTTGCTTCCGATTATTTCTTTTATGCAACAAACTTATAGATTACAATACTCACAATCGCTTTTGTCTCCTATGGTGTCAAGGGAATCTTCTATTGGAAAACAGAGGAAAGCAGATTGATTTCGTGTTTAGCAATCAATCACAGCATTCTAAAGCTGTCAGTTTTATTCTACCAAACACTCGTATAAATGGATGGCTTTCCTTACCTGTTTCCCATTTGCACTGAGACTTCTTCAAGTGCTGCATTGCATACTTTAATGACAAGGTTTTTAATAAACTGTGAGAGTCAGACAAACAATGGAATTCCAATACTTAATAAAGAAGACAGGCCTCATGTGGTATCATTCAATACAGCTGCATAGTTATTTTGTTTATGAATCTTTTTATCCTACCTATCTGGATATGCATTTTGGGCTAAAGTTGTGGTCTTCCATTGAGGCTGGATGTATCCCTTCAATCTTTACTCCTTTAAGAACTCTTCAATCTTTACTCCTTTAAGGACTCTACCTCCCCCCTGGTGTTTTCAATAGAGACTTACTGATTTGTGTTTAAATGCATTGCTTTTCTACTGTAATGTGCCTTACTCCCTTGAGTATGGCCCGTGCTTCACTACTTACTGGATTGTGGTATGTATAATATATTATGATACTATGTATAACTAATTCTATTACCGGTTTGGACCTGCTGTTTATTACCTGACCCTTTATGTTTATTGTAGATTGGTGGATGCCCCAATTGCCACATTGGTTATTACGGTTTTGATAAAGCGCCTAAGGGTGCGAAACGGACAAAGAATTCTTAAGCTTCCGTCAACCGGGCTTTATATGAACTCATATAAGCTGCCCCAAGTCCCCTTGGGAAGATGGTGGTGGAGTATAAAAAAAGTATTATTATTATTATTGTTATAAAAATAATTTCTCAGTTTGCTATTAATGCCCAAAAACCCAGGCTATTTAACTAATCATATCTTCTTATAAAAACCAACACAGACACTGTGGTTAGTGGAGAAGGCCCTGCTCTCGGTCCCATCCTTGTCTCAAGTCCAGTTGGTGGGGACAAGAAGGGGGTCTTCTCCATGATGCCCCCCCCCCCGGCCTCTGGAATTAATACAACATAATATGTAACATTATTTGGATACTGGAAACCCACCCTGATTATGGCTGTTGTACATAATTATTCTGTATAACATCTTCATATCATTTTATACTTTTAAGGGACTTTAGTTATTTACATCTTATTATGATGTAAATGTGTATGATGAACTAACTGTACTAATTGAAAAAACTACTTATTTGTTCAGTTAGTCATTATAAGTTTATATTGATATTTTATTTATTGTTTTGATTTGGTTTGTTTATTATAGCATTGAGTCCCCCCCGGGGAGAAAGGGCGGGTTACAAATAAAGTTGTTGTTGTTGTTGTTATTATTATTATTAAAAGTAGCTTCTTTGATTGATGAAAAATGGTCTCTGAGCCATTCAAAGTTCTCACACTTGTACTAAAACTTGAAATTTTATCACAATTGAATGTATTCTTAGAAGTCACCAAATGACCAATACAGAAATCAAAATGAAAATTCATAACAAAATAACAAAAAGAAAAAGCCCACAATACCCAAGAGTATTGAAGGAACTAGCAGAAGTAATCTTGCAACCATTGGCAATCATCTTCGAGCGTTCTTGGAGAACGGGAGAAGTTCCAACAGATTGGAGGAGGGCCAATGTGGTCCCAATCTTCAAGAAGGGAAAAAAATAATTACCATCCGGTCAGCCTCCCGTCAATACCAGGCAAGATTCTGGAAAAGATTGTTAAGGAAATGATCTGCAAACACTTAGAAACAAATGCGGTCATTGCTAATAGTCAGCACGGATTTATCAAAAAAAGTCATGCCAGAGTAATCAGATCCCTTTTTTTGATAGAGTTACAAGCTGGGTAGATGCAATGGCTGGGTAGACCTGGATTTCGGGAATGGCAAACATGTCCAATGTGGGCTAGGTAAAATTACGGTTAGGTGGATCTGTAATTGTTTAAGTGGACAAACCCAGAGGGTGCTCACCAATGCTTCCTCTTCATCCTCGAAAGAAGTGACGAGTGGAGTGCCACAAGCAGGGTTCCATCCTGGGCCCGGTCCTGTTCAACATCTTTATTAATGACTTAGATGAAGGATTAGAGGGCATGATCATCAACTTTGCAGACAACACCATATTGGGAGGGATAGCCAATACTCCAGAGGACAGGAGCAGAATTCAAAATGATCTTAACAGATTAGAGAGATGAGCCAAAACTAACAGAATGAAGTACAACAGTGACAAATGCAAGATACTCCACTTAGGCAGAAAAAAAATAAAATGCAAAGATACAGAATAGGGGACGCGTGGCTTGAGAGTGGTATGTGTGAAAAAGATCTTGGAGTCCTTGTGGACAACAAGTTAAGCATGAGCCAACAATGTCATGCGGCGGCAAAAAAAAGCCAATGGGATTTTGGCCTGCATCAATAGAAGTATAGTGTCTAGATCCAGGGAAGTCATGCTATCCCTCTATTCTGCCTTGGTTAGATTACACCTGGAATATTGTGTCCAATTATGGGCACCACAATTGAAGAGAGATATTGACAAGCTGGAATGTTTCCAGAGGAGGGCGACTAAAATGATTGAGGGTCTGGAGAGCAAGCCCTATTAGGAGCGGCTTAAAGAGCTGGGCATGTTTAGCCTGAAGAAGAGAAAGCTGAGAAGTGACATGATAACCACATATACAGTAAATATGTGAGAGGAAGTCATAGGGAGGAGGGAGCAAGCTTGTTTTCTGCTGTCCTGGAGACTAGGACATGGAATAATGGCTTCAAACTACAAGAAAGGAGATTCCATCTAAACATTAGGAAGAACTTCCTGACTGGAGAGATGTTCAACAGTGGAAATCTCTGCCCCGGAGTGTGGTGGAGGCTCCTTCTTTTGAAGCTTTTGAACAGAGACTGGATGGCCATCTGCCGGGAGTGCTTTGAATGCGATTTTCCTGCTTGTTGGCAGGGGGTTGGACTGGATGGCCCATGAGGTCTCTTTCAACTCTATGATTCTATGATTCTACAACTTGAAAAAGCTCATTCCACAAGCAAGGGGATACCACAGATTGTAATAAACATAAGTTTATGCAATTATTCAATACGAGCAAAGTGATGATCAATGTTTTAGTATACATTTTTCCCATGTATAGATTCTAGATGTCCAAGCTGAGTTCCAGATGGATGAAGCACTGAGGATCATACTGTGAGATATGTTTGCTAGTGGAATACACCAGAGAATTCAAAGGAAAGTAATCCTGTTATATGGATACCATGGATAGCTGAAAAGTTCAGTGAAAGTATTGAATGACAACTCAAGTCTGAACTTTCTTTAGAAGCTAAAATAACTAAACCAAGCCAACTGTATTTTGCACATATTGGGAGATAATACCACTCATTAGTGCCTGGTAAAGTAGAAGGCAGTTAAGAAAGGAGGAAGGCCATGTAACAGGTGCATAGACTCAATCAAGAAAGGTACCGCTGTGAGCCTGTAAGATCTTGGCAGGCTGGTTAACAAGGTCTTTGGAAGTCTCTTATTCATAGGGTGGTCTTAGGTCATAGCTGAATTGATGGCAATAACAAAAGAGATAGAGGGATAAAGGGAAGTGTGACTGATTACCAAGAAGATAAGAGAGACTGCAACATAGGATGCCCACTCTACTGTATCTCAGACAGAGAAGCTTTCAAAAGACTCCTCACACACCCACAAACACACGCCCAGCTTGCCGAGGAGAAATGTCACTGAATGTTTTAATTCATTCATATTTTGAGTTAAATCGTGCTAATCCTTTGCCATTCACCAGAAATCTGATTATTAGGACTTCATTGCATAAAGCTGCTATTACATAGCAGTTTGGCAATTCAGATAGTGCCAACATACCAGCTACATCACAATTACACATCTTTGCATTAGTGCAAATTGGCCAATCCATAATGCCGCAGTTCACATAACCTTATAACCCTGTACTCTCACTCGGCTGTGTCTTAATTTTTAATAGGTTTTAAAAAAATATAAAATAAAATAAAACCCGCTTTTTTCCTCCTCCTCTCTGTATGAGTCATATTACAGGATAAAATTGTGAGCTATGATACTTGGACTAGATGGGCTAATGTGAGAAACCCCTTTAAAAACCCATTCCATGCTTCAAAACCCTGCATCCCTCACAGATGTATGTTAGGTAACATTGATACAATATAGTGGTCTGTGTTGTTAGATCCCCTTTCATTGCTACAAAGAAGCTGTGTGCTTCTCAGAAGCAGAGAGGTGGCCTGCTCACCAGAATGGAGCTCTAACCAGCTAAGCCTATTATGCAACTGAAACTTCCACTCTACATTACAAGTTCTCAACAGACTAGTACTATTGTTAATAATAGGAATTGTCTATTGAAGGGCAACTGTGGAAGACCCTTTCTCTTCCATGTGCCTATCAGACATTCATATACCAAACAATAGGGTTTGGAAAAGAATACTGTTCAAACTAGTTGAGTCAACTATATCAATAGTAAGTACATATCAATATTTAATATTTCAAAAGTGTATCAAACAAACACATTCATCTCTGTAGTCAACAGCATAGAACACACATGCGATATACAAAATATATAGAGCTGTTTCCAGCGAGCAATGAGTCCTGCAATCAGTGTGTACATGTAACAATACCTCCGTTCTGCGGACGAATGGAATATACTTGAGTCCTTTCTTGGATTACATACTAAAGGTTCCAGAAAAGCAATGGGAGACAAAATGTTCCGTCAAAACCTCTCCCAAGTAAATAGGACCAAGTTCTTAGAATGAAAAAAAAAGTGTGATGGCAAAGCTGAAATCGGCTAATAGTTCAATGTAAGGAAGCTGGAAACAGCTGTGCGATAATAGGCAATCCAAATCTGTGGACCCAGGATCATCCAATGTGGATGGACATAATATATAACGCGACTATACGAAGTACGTGGCCTGGACTGTTTCGCCATTAATTCAGCTTTTTCAAAACGTTAAGCCATTAGTTTTCTGGCATCCACAATGTCAGTGCGGCTCTAGAAATACAACATCTGGTGCATCGATGAAGGGTAAGGGAATAACATTCATATCATTATGTTTCGGTACACCTTCAGTGTTATGTCACTTTCATCCATCAGTTTGGTCAATTCGTCAATGCTTTTTTCCAGGGATGGGAGATTGGAAGGTAGGAAAAATAAAAATTGGGGAACTGGAGGCTACCCTTTGAGATCCCAAGAGTTGCAAGTGGCCAATAAGCTAAAATTTTCGCATCTTTCATCTAGAATGTTGAAAGTTGAAAAAGATGCTGTGATCTAGGGTGGGACATAATAAGGTATTATCCAGCATAGGGTACCATACTATATCCATACTGACTCTCTTGACAGCCTTATGACATTATCACACCAGAGCTTTAAAGAAGATAGCCTTCCATTTATACCATCCTGGGAAATGTAATTTAGGGTGGGGCATTCTAGATTCTCAGCTACAGAGGCCCTTGCCTTCCCAAACTCAATTTCCCAGAATTCTGTAGGCGGCATAAATGTGGGGCTGCCCACTTGAAAGCTCTGGTGTGATAACGTGGTTAATGATAGGTATATTCTCCTGCATGAGCATACACACTCACAATCTATTATGTTCCGGGGGGGGGGGGGGTATTAGGATAAAAAACATTGTGACCTTCAATAATGCCCTCTAAAAATTATTCCATCAAATCTGCTGCACATGATAAAGGATCCTTAAGTTTAAACTTCATAAATATTAATGTGTTGACCAGTTGACACTTCAGTCTCCGGCTAACATTGGATTAACCACCATCCCTTCCGTAGAAAGGCTGTTTTCTTGCAAGTGCAATAGTTGATGTATTCTTCATGATTTGTTCACATGGCTTAGGAATTCTTTCACTTTGCAGTAAGGTCAGGGGATATAAGAAAGTACTTTTTATTTTCTCCAATGGTTGGTTCTGACTCAATCCCATTAGCATTAATGGGAGCTACATGTGTGCATGAAGCGAAAAATATACCCAGAGGGCTGAGGCATGGTTATGAACTGCAACCTGGGAATCACTGTGTTGGAATCTATCCCATAATGAAAGATATAAAATGCAAAAAACTGTTGTGAACTCTAAATGAACTGTGAAAATACTCTGTTTTACATGGATATGTCTGAATATCGATGTCTTAAGCAAGATGTATTTTAGTTTGTATAAAATAACTGAATGAAGACAGGGTGTATCACTCTAATTCACTTTTGTGTGCTACAAAAGGACCCATTTGCCACACAATGGTGTCTCTGATTATAAGTATGTTTCATTCTTATCTCCTTATATTTCATTCATTTAAACGTCATGAAGACAATTTATCAGAAGACTTTTTGTATGGTGGTTTCCAGTGTTCTTCCATTAACAATATGAACACTTCCTGCCCAGCTGCTGGTTTTATTTTCACACTCTATTTTAAAATAAGATGTCAACAGAATGCCAAAAGATGAGACATTAATGCGATATATCTTTCTGAAAGCAAGTCATTTTCTGGCATATTCCCTGAAATATATTCTGCATAGTATCTTAAAAGGTTGAAGAGTGTTGGCTCTTTTTACTGAGATCCTCTCTAGGGGCCCATTTACACAGCCAAGGGTGAATGGACTACATGGCATCCACATGATGCATGGACTCCATTCATCCTAATACCCACCATGGCTGCTTAACACAGCCTTGGCCCTTATTTAAAAAGTTGGGGGTCCTCTAGACTTTGTGGTGGTGTGAACAGTTGGGCTGCTTCCTTTTTGTTTACATGGCCATTCTGTTTTCCCTGGGCTTTGGCGACCCAGGGACAGGGAATGGCACTTACCTTCCCCCTTTCATCCTTGGCTTAGTAGGGACCACCTGGAACAAAACTGATGGTGATGATCAATACTGGTTGCAACCATTGATGCTTGATGGAGCAATTAGAGAAAGAAAGGGGAGAGAGAAGGGACAGATTCCTCCCCCCCCCTTCTCATGCACACACACACACTGGTTCCACTGCACCGTGAAGACTCCATCAGCAGCTGAATCCCACTCCAGACCAGCATCAATGTATGTGGCCCATGTAGATGGGCCCCAGAATTATATTTGCTACTATCACATGTTGTCCCAAATGTTTGCATCCAATAAATAGCTCAGGGCTGCCCAACTTCTACCGGACCGGGGGCCTGAATTCCAGTCACATAAGAACATAAGAAGAGCCATGCTGAATCGGACCTCAGCCCATCTAGTCCAGCATTCTGTATCACACAGTGGCCCACCAGTTGTACACGGGGATCTCGAGCAGAAGGGAGGGTCTGACCTGATCACAACCCCAGGGAAATCCTGCCTACCTCAACCAACTCCGAGGTGGCACTTGAATGTCACTGATCACCTGTGGGGCCTAAGGGTCTGCCCCCGCCCCGGCTCCGCCCCCCACCTCGGCTCTGCCCCCACCCCTCCGCCCCTCCCCAGCTCCCCAGCTCCCCCTCCCCCTCCCGGCTCTGCCCCCATACTCAATATGCCCAAATGTGAACACTGGTGGATTTGAGGGAAAATAGACCTTGACATTTGGGAGTTGTAGTTGCTGGGATTAGTAGTTCGCCTACAATCAAAGAGCATTCTAAACCCCACCAATGATGGAATTAACCAATCTTAGCACACAGAACTCCCATGACCAACAGGAAATACTGGAAGGCTTTGGTGGGCATTGACCTTGAGTTGTGGAGTTGTAGTTCACCTCCATCCAGAGAGCACTGTGGACTCAAATAATGATGAATCTGGACCAAACTTGGCATGAATACTCAATATGCCCAAATGTGAACACAGATGGAGTTGTGGGAAAATAGTCCTTGACATTTGAGAGTTACAGTTACTGGGATTTATAGTTAACACACAATCAAAGAGCATCCTGAACTCTTGCAACAATGGAATTGAACCAAACTTGGCATATTGAACTCTCATTACCAACAGAAAGTACTGAAAGGGTTTGCTTGGGAACTGACCTTGAGTTTTGGAGTTGTAGTTCACCTACATCCAGAGAGCACAATGTTGGATCAGGACCAAACTTGGCATGAATACTCAATATGCCCAAATATGAACAGAAGGAAGGAAGGAGGGGAAGAAGAGAAGGATGGAGGGAGGAAAGAGAGGAGGGAAAGTGAGAAGGAAGAAAAGATAAAAGGGTGGCAGGAAAGAAAGGAAGGAAAAAGTGAAAAGAGGGGGGAGGAGGGAGGGATGGATGAAAGGGTGGGTGGATGGATGGATGGGGGTGTGGGTGGAAGGAAAGAAGGTGAAAGAGAGGGAGGAAGGAAAGAAGGAAGGAAGGAAAAGAGGAAAGAGTGGAAGGAAAGGAAGGGAGGGAGGAGAAAGAGAGAGAAGGAAGGGGGAGGAAAGAAGGCGGGGGCTGCTGAGATGGTGGCGGAGGAGGAGGCGGGAGCGCCGCTGCGAACTGGGCCACCACGGCTGGGCCTCCTCCGCTGCTGGGCCTCCGCCCGGCTGGGCCTCCGCCGCCGCTGGGCCTCCACCCGGCTGGGCCTCCTTTGCCGTGACGGCGCCGGCGCACCTGGGGCTGCATCGACGGCGCGCCTGGGCCTGCGCCAACTGCGCAGCCTGCGCCGACTGCGCCGCGACCGCCCACAAAAATGGAGTGCGCCGATTGGCGGGGGGAGGGAGGGAATAGGAGGAGGAGGGAGCCTGCTCCTCCTCCCTGCCCCGCCCAGCCCCGCCCCTCCGCGAAAAATAATAATAATAATAATAAATTTAAAAAATTAAAAAATTTAAAAACAGCCGATTTCTTTTTTTAAAGGGTAGGGGGCCGAAGGGAAGGGTCTGGGGGCCGTATACGGCCCGTGGGCCGCCAGTTGGACAGCCCTGAAATAGCTCATACAAATCACATGTACAGTATATTTACCTATGAAATTACAAGAAATGTCATTGACAAGAGAAATGCCTTGTAAAGCAAGAAACATTGTGAAGCGATGTGAAGAACACAGGCAGTGTTTGTATACAGCATTCAAAAATAATTTGTCAGTTATATTCCTAAGGCAAAGTGTTTCTATTCTTCCATGACAAGAGCCATAGTAAAGCATGGTTTATATGAAAAATAATGTAAAACAACTGGCGCGTGCTACTAAATGCTTGCTAAGTTGCATTTTATAAACTCATGTGTATAATGTCAGATGGGAACAAGTAACTTAATGCATATTTATCTGAATACATTACTTGGTAATACATTACTTGGTAAAGACTATATGTTTTATTTTAAAAAGTAAAATGGGCTAAACTAGTTTCTAATGTATAGCAGTTGCAAAGAAGCTGTCAGCTTCAGAACTGTCAGAATTGTGATTTGCTATGGGGAGGGAGCTGTCACTGGAACCTCATCCTTTTTTTTGGACATAGCCTTCACCTAAAAGACTTAAAAGGCTATAAAGAGGAATTGGTTTCACCCTTTGTTTTCCCTGCATCCATGAAAGCTTATGCTTGGAACATCATCTTCCCAGTTAGTCTCAACGGTGTTGTTGGATTTTCTTATGTTTTTTTAACACTTAGCCTGTTCAAATGTATTCCCCCGGAACTGTCTTGCTGTGCTCTTAGTTTGCTTGAGAAAGGCTTTTTGGTTCTTGGAATGAATGGAAAGACAGGAGAAAAGGTTTAGAATGAGCTTGGTGAATGTTATCCCACTCTGTTGTGTTGTTGACTCATTTGAGTAAAAGTGCAGAGAAGTTGGATGACAGCTTGGAAAGTAACATTTTAAAAACAAGTTCTTCCCATTGCTCAACATGGTGTCTAAAAAATTAAATATAGAGGTTGAAAAGGTTATTTTCACTTGGCTATTTCAGCATTGTTCACTGTGGTTGCTGTTTCTTTATTGCCTCCTCATTACTTTCCTACCAGTGGGTAAAATGTAAGTTGTTTGTTGTTGTGTTTGGCTTCAAGTCATGTCCAAAAATGTATTTTCTTGGTAAGATTAGTTTAGATGTGGTTTGTCATTGCCTTGCTGTGAAGCTAAAATAATGGGACTTGTCCAGGGTGATTTAGCAAACTGCACTCAAACTGTTCTAGTCCAACACTCAAACCACTACAGCAAGCTCTTTAAAAAGTTGGATGGGACCACTCTAAACACAACTATTTTATTAGTATCCACTGGGTGTTGGTTCTAATCTGTCATTCTTTCATTTTTATATGGGGTTTTTTTTCCAGTGTATTGCTTCCATCTACTTTTCATTTCTTTTCTTCAACAACATATTTTCATTTCTTTTCTTGATACTTTAGTGCAGTGCTGTCCAACTTCTGGTGGGTCCAGGGCCGGATAAGAGGTCACTGATGACCTGCGGGGCCGCTCGGCCGCCCCAGGCCCCGCCCAGCCCAGGCCCCTCCTAAAGTCGCCGAAAAAGGAGGAGTAGGCGGCGCCAAGAGCAGCGCATCACAGCCCTGGCGTGACGTGCTGCTCTTGGCACCGCCTACTCCTCCTTTTCGGCGCCCCCCTTCCTTGGGCCGGGGAGCCACCGGTGGGCAGAAGGCGCATGCCAACGGCAGCGCGTCACAGGCCTGGCGTGACGCGCTGCCCTTGGCACCGCCTACTCCTCATTTTCGGCGCCCTCCCTTCTAGGCCGGGGAGCCGCCGAAAAGGGAGAGGCGGTGCCAAGAGCAGCGCGTCACGCCAGGCCTGTGACGCGCTGCTCTTGGCGCCGCCTTCTGCCCTTTTTCGGCGGCTCCCGCCCTAGGTAGCGAGGGGCGCCGAAAAGGAGGAGCTAGCTCTCTTCCTCCTCCCTGCCCCGCCTCCCCCCCCCGGCCGCCTTTTTTAAAAAAAAATAGATTTTTTTTAAAAATTAAAAATGGCGGCGGAGGGCATAGGTGGGGCCGTGTCAACAGGCTACGGGCCGGATCCGCCCCGGGCCGCCAGTTGGACAATTTAGTGCTTTCCTTTGCTGGCCATATAGCATACACTATTTTGGTTTAAATTTTCCCTTGATTTCTTGGATCTTGTGGAAAATATCTCTTCCACTACTATTCTATAGTCTTCTTTCCTTTCACCCAAATATGCTTTTCTTTCCTTTTAGCTACATAATGTCTTTTTTATCTTTCTCTGACAATGTTTTGGTCCAAAATAATCAGTTGGAATTTGGTAGTTTAGAATTTGCAGTTCCATTGCTCCAATTGACTTCATCAGTTGGGTTTTGTTCAGTAACTGGAAGTGACAAACATTTTTTAGAATATTTTCAGTGCTGTGGGAAAGATTTGATCTCACTTGTCTAGCTCAAGATTCTTTGCAAGTCTCTAGGAGTGCCTTTTACAAGGAAAGAGGCACTGGTCTACAAGAGCACTGAACTAAATAAGTAACCTATTAATTCTCAACAGTTCTACCACACAATAGAAAGACTCACAGTTATTGTGCCTCTTGTAAAATAAGCAGATTATTTTCAAAATTAAGTTTTACACTTTTTCATTGTTGTGTAATTTGCTTATCAGGTTAAAAAATTCTAGAAAACAGCTGCCATCACCACTCCCCATATACCACTCTCACCTTTCTATATCAGAGGAAACCCCCATCACTCAACGTTTAATATATCGTATCACCTACATATTTGCTCTTTTGGAACAAGATATTTCCATTTAATTTTCATTTAATTACCTGATTCTTTAAAATATCTAATTTCAGTTAAATTTTCTGAAATATCAAATCTAAAATGCTTCAGAAGGGTACAAATAGGTGATGTGCAGAAAAGACTAAAAGAGACCTCAATCCTTCATTTAGGAGTATGTTTTGCAGAACACACTGGAGCTTACGTCTGACTAAAGACATAAAAGACTGTACTATCTATAAAAGAATTCGATATCTCCCCACCCTCAATAAGCAATTTCCTGATTATAGCCAACAAAATATATTTGTAATATGCTTCTATAGCTTTTAGAAGTTTGGAGCAGACAGTCTTGATTTTGTCATTTTTATTAGCCAATTCAAATCGTCTTCTTGAGCGCTGATTCAGTGTATCTTAGCATAACACCACAAGCAGATAACAAGAAATATATTGAAGATATCCATCTGCTTTATGTTGAAAGCCTTGTTCATTTCATTCTCCATGGTTGTCAGTGGCCTTACTAATTGCCTCATTACAACTGCTTTACAATCAGTATGACTTAGTCATTAATGTGATGAAAGGTTTAGTGAAGAGCAGCTAGATATTAAAAAGCATAGATCTCTGACCTACAATTCAGGAGATTTCATGGTGTACCTCTAGCTTTATTAAAGTTAGTTTTACAAATACACGCAGAGAGAGAAAGAAATGAAAATGGATCTTCTGCCTCTGAGCATCTAATGCGGTGGCATTTGTTATCCTGCCTTTAGAAACTGATTTAATGAGAAACCGGATACTCTGAAATACTCCATAAAATGCTAAATTCAACATGTTTTATTTCCCTTGTTGTTTACTATTTCAGTCACTTAAGTAGTCTTAAAAGATGAAATTGTTCACATAAATAAGAAAAGGATGACAGGAGCAAGTGTCTGGTGTTCCTAAGTATTTGTTTGTTTCAGTAGGTTAAAACATGACAGACCATAAGCTCTTTTAAAAAGAGATGAGCTCTCCTAGCCAAATATGTTGCAGAAAACAGAGAAGCATTTTATTTTTTGGGTTACACGGGTTTATTTCTTCTCACTCACCCTCTTTCATGCACAGGAGAGAGGATTGGGGTTTTATGGCACTTGGAGTCTCTGGTTTTATGGCTTCCCACATTTTTAAAGCTCAATTGTGTGTGTTTTTAGGTGATTCACAAATTATTCTTAATTTCACTTTAGACAGGCCATTAAATTTGCACAGAGATAAGGAAAAGTGTAACAACACTTCTGAGTCAGACCAAAAGTCTATTTTACAACAGATCCTGATTTCAACAGAAGCGAGCCAGAGGGCTTAAGAAGCCCAGAAACAAAACATTCAAGCAAGAGTTTTTCCTTGTTAGTTGTTGTACATATGTAACAGGTTATAGCTAGGGTCTTCAGAGTTATTGTCCCTATGCTTTTGATCTATCTTCCCAAAGGCTTCCTGCTTCCTGTCACTCACAAAATCCTTTCTTTCCGATGGGCTTTTGTTAGCCACCTTGAGTCCCAGTTTGGGAGAAGAGATAAATAAAAATGATTTTGAAATGATGTTAATGAGGAGGAGGACAAAAACAATATTCATAGATGGGTTTTTTGGTGGTGTAGTGGTTTGAGTGTTGGACTACAACTCTGAAAATTAGGGGTCAATTTGTACCTAGTTGTTCATCAAAAACCACTGGATGACCTTGGGTAAATCACACACTTTGATAGGGTCACCTTAAAGTTGCTGTAAGTCAGAAATTACTTGAAGGAACACAGCAATAACAACAGCATCTGGGTTTTTTAAAATACAGATGTAACTGTCACACCTAGTATTGTTGATACTAACCCTAGGGTAGGGTACTTTGTCTAGAATTTGTCTATGGTAGACACATATTATTATTGTGGAGTAATACTATCCCAAAATTGCAAAGTCAGTGTTGAGCTATAGCATCTTTTGGCAAGACAGCCAGAGATTTCATCATCTAGGTATGATATGAAGTGAGTTGGACTAAGATGAAGTCAGAGAGCTGCTTTACATAACACTGGAAAACAGGACACCTGCATCTCCCTATATCATTGTATCCTTTGGTTATGCACTACTTGGGAATCACATAGAAAGAGGCACCCCAAAAAAGAGATATAAGGACTCCCTGAAACAACATCTCATGCCCGGCCAGATTGATCACCAACAATGGTCCACCCTGGCCTCACATTGGGAGGCATGGAGATGCACTATCCATAGTGCTGCAGCCTCTTTCGAGAAGACACGCCAAATGGGTCTCGAAGAGAAATGACAATGCAGAAAGAACAGCAACTTGGAAACAACATCTCCCAAGGAGACTTTCAGCTGTGCTTTCTGCAACCGGACTTGCCTATCTCGGATTGGCCTTTTTAGTCATCAACGTGCTTGTAAAAAGTATGGGATGAGTCCTTCCTAAGAATCTTCATTTGCGAAGTAATGCCAGAGATGTCTTATGTAGCCTCTCATAGCTGAACCTTGTGCTACCTCTCCTATTTGAATCTGTCTGGTTATTTCTTGAGAATCACCATGAGTTTGTTGGTCTTTACTGTTTTTTCATCAAGACTTATGCCAATGCAGGGGGAAAATGCTGAAAAGGTAAAAGAAAGACAGTAGACTGTGATCAGGGAGAGTTTGTAAGGAACTCTGCACTGGGAATGTGGCACAGCTGGCTGGGAGTCAGCTTCATAAGATCTCTACTGATCAGAAGGTCATGAGTTCAAGGCCTGCCTGGGTCGGGGTGAGCTCTCGAACAATTGTGTAGCTCATTGTCTGTCTATATATGTTGTATGTCTATAGCATTGAATGTTTGCCTGTATATGTGCATTGTGACCCGCCCTGAGTTCCCTGCGGGGTGAGAAGGGTGGAATATAAATGATGTAAATAAATAAATAAATAAACTCTTACAAACTGTCTCCCCTAAAAATTGCAAGATTTATTTATTTATTTATTTACATCATTTCTACCCCGCTCTTCTCAACCCCCGAGGGGGCACTCAGAGCGGCCTAACAAAAGGCACCAATTCGATGCTAGTACACAATATAAATACAATATAAAACCATAAACATTCAGAATTAAAATACAATTAGAATTGACACACAAAACACATACACTTAAGTTAAAAACAAAGTTCCCTCCACCACATAAACATTGAGCCATAACCAACAACTTACCAATTACAATTCCACTTCAAAGTGCTGCATTGTGCTAATGTGCAAAAGCCTGGTCCCAGAGCCACGATTTCACTTTTTTCTGAATGCCAGGAGGGATGGGGTTGATCGTATGTCACTTGGAAACTCATTCCACAGACAGGAAGCCACCACCGAGAAGGCCCTCTCTCTTGTCCCCACCAGCTGCATTTGAGAAGTTTGGAACAGTGTTGTTTCACTTGCACAGGGAAGACAACACAGTTACATAATAATGTCTCATACCAATCCCCACCCGCATTTTAGGTCTGTTTGCAGGTATATAAAGCAGTACATCTCACACTAAGGAGGAAACTGCCATGACATGGTTAAAAGGGAGGAAGAATGAATGTGGCTTTGGGAGAAATTATGATGTTTATTTCCCAAGAGGTAAAGCAAAGTGTACTCATTTATGCTCATATGAAATGCTTTATGAAGTATCTCTAAGCTTTAGTTAGCATATCCTCCCAATATTTTTGGTCATATTGCAAATATTGGCAAATGGCTTGAAATAAGAGTACACATCAAAGAGCACGTGAAAACAAAAATCCAATGGGAAAGACATTAGGACATTCACCGATACACCAAATTACATTATGTATTTATAGCCATATTTCCACACAAAATAGCCAACATGTAGTTGGCATTCTTCTAATACATTCTGTATAAAACAACTGCTGTTCGGTTTTTTTTAAAAAAGAAAATCTGCAATGTCTTTAGCATGCTTGGTACATCTATTGCCTCCCTTATTCCTATTCTTGCCTCCTTAGTAGTAAGGGGAAATTTACGCTTCTAATAGTAAAAGGACACTGAGTTTAAAATTCAGTAATTGAACCTTTTGTGGAAGACTTTTTTAAATCCATCTTAGATCTGACAGTGTTAGACTAATCCAAAGTGATACACTCTTTTAAGTTTATCCAGTTCAATCTTTCAGCATGGGTAAAATTTGTATTGTCGAAGGCTTTCATGGCCGGAATCACTGCGTTGTTGTAGGTTTTTTTCGGGCTATATGGCCATGTCCTAGAGACATTCTCTCCTGATGTTTTGCCTGCATCTATGGCAAGCATCCTCAGAGGTTGTGAGGTCACAATCTCTGAGGATGCTTGCCATAGATGCAGGCGAAACATCAGAAGAGAATGTCTCTAGAACATGGCCATATAGCTCGAAAAAACCTACAACAACGCCATGGGTAAAATTTGCCTAATATGGTGTGCACCTTATAGCTGAGGTCATTTCAGATGGTATGCTCAGGTTGACCACACACTATTCTTTTCCAGTTGATTCAAAATAGCTTGTCCTATTACTGAGCACAATGAGCCAGACTCTTTGTGTGTTGCATCATAGTAGCCTAGATTCTTTCAAAATTGCTTCTAAAATGCTTGAGGGGCATGGACTTACTGTATCACTGTAATAGAGTTCTCTCTCCAAGCAAACTTTTAACTAACACTTCTAATACTTCCGTCCTAATTATAAAATAGTGGGGTAGCTGTTATGTTGCTTACAGAGTACCAATGGAAATCCTCCATCTACCCAGCCAGCAGGCAAAGAGTCCCACTGAAGGGCACGACTGTTGACACTCGGTGGTAGACAGAAGATGGTCATTTGCTCCCTTGATGAGAATTAACTCTGGGCTCTCCTGTTTGTTAAGCAATTTGCTTTCTCTTTCTTTCACACTCCATCTGGTGTGTTTCGTTGTAGCTTCAAGCTGTTTAACAACACAGAGAATTTGGTTTGCAGTAAAAATCAATGATTCCTAATTGTCCACTTACCATTTGAAGAGTGTTTTAGAAACACTTCCAAAAAGACCCAGAATGCTCAGTTCCATGCAAACTCCTTTTAAAGCTTAAATCATAACATAATGTCCTTCATTCTTGGTTTATCTTGTAAGATCTTACAAATTAGGAGTTGCAGGAGGGCTGAGATCATTAAAATAGCATATTCTTGAAAACTGCAGACATATTGGAAAATATTCTTAAGCTGCTGAAAGCTCATACCTTTTTTAAGAATTAAAATTGAGAAATATTTTGCCTAATGTTTTTAATTTTGCCATATGCATGTTTTAATCTGACAGTCAGGATGTCTTGGCCTACTAGTGGATCCTCTTCTTTACAAGGGATGCCTTGTAGTAAAACAATGAAAAAAAATTTAAAGAAATTTTACACACTTTTTTCTGCTCTGTTAAGCAGCTTGTGAATTCAGTGTGAAGGTTTCTTTCTTCCCAGCAGGTGAAATGAATAAGGTAGATGTAATACTTGAGAAAGAGTTTAATTATAGTATTAGAACTGATTATTTAAAAAGATATTATGTGACAAAGTGCAAAAAAAGTTTTACATTATGTCAAGATAGCAACAAGTCACCCTTTCAGGTAGGACCAAACTATGGGTCCCTTTTTGGGAGAAAGGCATGCTATAAATTATTTGTTATGAGGCCAACACTGTTTTCTTCCATTTTACCAGAACCTGACATCATATCTGACATTCTGGGTGTTCTTTTATTTGGCTCCTTAAGTTTTCTTTATCTCTGAACAGAATTATCACTTAGTTTGCTACATGTTTCTCCTAGCAACTTTTTTTCTTTTGGAACATACACATCAATACACTAGAAAGAGAAACAGCTGAATTGAATTGTATATTAGGGTTGCCAACTGTCCCGTATTATATGGGACGTCCCGTATTTTCAGCTCGCTCTTGTGCCACCGCTCGACCTCTGCAAAGAAGCTCTGCCTCTCTGATTCTCCTGCCCGTGGCTGCCATGGGTGTGGATAGCCCTACACAAACATGGCAGCGTCAGCCTCTTCCACCTTGAGTTGCCACACCTATCAGGGCCGGGCTGAAGCTGGTGGGCAGGTCCCCGAGGAGCCGCGTGTCTTGGCGAGGGAAAGAAGGCGCCCTCAGTTGCTGGCTTCCGGGTTGGATGGTATGTGATGGCAGTCAAACAGGGGCTGCTGGGGCTCTCCTTGCTTGAAGTCATGGCTGCCACAACGCCGCTGTCTCCCGAAGGCGGCGCCGGCAAGGTCGAGCAGCTGCGAGTGGAGGACAAGGAGGACGATGACGACGAGGTCAGGGGCCCCTCCTTTGCATGTGGGGGTCCGGACTGGGGCCGAGGCCGGCCTTGTGCAAGCGGAGGTGCTTTGGAAGCGGGGCCGGCCTGGTGTGAGGCCCATGAGGCCGCCTCAGGGAACACCTCAGAAGGATTGCAAGGGCGAGTGGGCTCACAGAGAGGACCGTGCAAGAGCTGGGTTTGATCCAACTTTATGATTTAGAAGTGGGACTAATTGCTCAGGATATTATAGTAAGGGGAAAGGAAACATGGGCTCTGGGGACCTGGTTTCAATCCCTGCTCAGCCGTGGGTGAGCTTGGATGCATTTACATAAGGCATGGGCCAACTTGGGCCCTCCAGTTGTTTTGGACTGCAACTCCCACCATTCCTAACAGCCTCAGGTCCCTTCCTTTTCCCCCTCAGTTGTTTAAGCAGCTAAGAGGGAAAAGGAAAGGGCCTGAGGCTGTTAGGAATGGTGGGAGTTGTAGTCCAAAACATCTGCAGGGCCATAGCTTGCCCATGCCTAATCTCCACTCCGTAACTAATGCAGTTTGACCTTACTTTCACTGCCTTGGCTCAATGCTTTGGACTCTTTGGAGTTGTAATTTCACAAGATCTCTCGCCTTCTCTGCCAAAGAGCGCAAAGTTCTCACCACATTGTAATTATGTATTTATTTGAGACATTTCTATACCGTCTTTCTCCAAGGACCCAAGGCTGTTTACAACCATTGTTAAAACATCACAATATAAAATAGCCCATTAAAACAATCCCAGAATCATTGCCATGATTCCACAGCATTGAGCGATGGCCATGAAGCTGCATTCACTCAGCTATCTAGATGTCCTCTCAGTTGGATTCAAGTGAGGTCCCTTCCACACAGGCCTATATCCCTGTCACGTCCCAGCCTGATTCCAAAGCCAAGCAAGACCGAAGCCATTTTAAACCACAGGCCTTAACCAAGTCTCAAGAGAAGCCTCTGCAGAGGCCTCCGTGTCAGCTCAGTCAAGGCTAGCCGCAGCCCTGTTCATTCTCAAGCTGATAAGGAAAGCTGGGGAGGCAGAGATTCGCTTTCCCTTGCACCACCAGGTGCAGGCGTTAATGAGTTGACATTCCTGCTGGCAGCAAAGGGCCTGGGAAAGACCAGGCCCCAAACTGTCCCTGGGAAAGAGTTACGATGCAGTAGGCGTCTAAAAGATCAACACCGTGTGGGACCTATTTAAGCTGGGTCCGGTTGGCGCTCCGCATCTCGCGCCAACGTTCAGTTTTCCTTGCCAAGCTTCACGGAACTTCAGTCCAGGACCAGGCTTCGGGGCCTCCAAGTCAACGTACTCAAGTATCTAGCCAAGTCACCGTTTGCCAAGGACTTTTCCAAAATTCTAGCCCATTGGGGTCTCAAGCTTTGTTCTTCATTTAGTGGAGCTTGAACTCTTTTGAACTATTGCTTTGCAATACTCAGATGCAGGGAGCATCTTTGGACTATATCTTTGATCTCTTTCCTCCTATCTACTTATTCTAAATAAAGCATTTAACCGTTGCTGCTGGTCGTGGTTTACTGAGGGTCCCTTGAGATCTGGGGTGCAACAGCTTGGCGTGAGATCCAACCTCGTAAACCTCTCGTGGAGATGCAGTCCCAAGCAGCAGCAGCAGCCACGGAAGAGGAGGAGGAGGAAGAAACCAACATAGATATGGAGTGGGTCCCCACGGCCGCGGATTACCACAAGTTACAGAATGACTTTTTGGGGGTTCAGCAGCAGTTCTCGCGATGCAGTAGGCGGTTCCGCAGCAGCCTCCGCTGGCGGCCCCTCGCCGAGTTCCGGTGACCCCACCACCCCGCTTCGCTGGGAACCCCGCAATGGTGTTAGGTCCCCAACGGGATTATAGCTATGATTTGCATCTTTCAGGGTGTTATTACATTCTATCCTACTCCCGTATAAATACGCTTTATAACCTATGGCTTTATTATAACCCTGCACTGCATCTGAAGTAGTAAGTTTATATCCACAAAAGCACATGCTAAAATTAAAACCAAGTAGTCTTAATGGTCCTGCTATCCTCCTGTTTTCCTCCCATTCCCTCCTCCTTTTTCCACATAGACACATATGTCTTGCCATCTTATTACATTCTTTAATTTCCCTGCCAAAACTCACAGAATAGCTCACCCAGATAGACAAAAGGGGATGTCTGTTCTGAAAACGACTCCAAGGCACCCAAGCACATTAATATTGCCCTGAGAATAAAATGGAAGTAGAAGGGCAAGGAGATGGTATAATAAATTTCTATGGGATTGGCTATTATAACTAATTATGTATTTAGTCTGTAATCTACAAGTTTGATTCTGTACTTTATGAAGGATCTCCATTGTCTTTCTCTATGCTGAACCCTCCATGTTGTTCCTACCAGTAGATATGACAGCATTTGCAAATGGCAAAGTTGATTCAGTTCCCTGAACAACTATTTCAGGGTAAAACATGCATTCACTTTAATGTTTGCCATAAAATAAAACATTATCTTCATTTTTTAAAATATAAACATCTTAGCAACACTTCTTAAATTAAAGCAAATTGTATTTTGGTTTCTGTTCATATTGAATTGAATGAGAATAGATTCGTTCTTGAAAAATTCTCAATCAACCTTGGAATGTAGTGAACAAAGAGAGTGGGTTTAGATGTGGGAAAGGACACAGCTACCATCCAAGTGGATGTTTTCTATTTAGACACAATGGACTGTACTGAAATATACAATACAGACAATGGGCACTGTTGAACAACTATTGAACAAGTTGCATTGAAATAAGTGGTCCTTAACAGATTGCAATCTACCGATTTTAAGAAGATATAAAACCACAGTTGACTTTCTCTGTATTGCATACCATAGATTTAAACATTTAAATTTAAAATTATGTTAACTCAAAGTTGAAATGAATGCAAACCTTTTCCTTCTTTGAAGCACGACACAAGAATTCCAAGCTAACTTCGAACAATTCAGGAAGACATAACAATAGATGTTATATACAATTACTATGAAAGGACTTGTAGTTTGATGACTGTCATAATTTCTGGGGGCTCTGTTATCTTTGGATACCAGGAATGTGAAAAATGCTGAAGAGAAGAAAACATGACCCTGAGCCGAGAATATTAATAGCTGCTGAATAGCTGAAGTCACTTGTGATGTGCAGTTCTAATTTCTCGAGCTCTCTCTAATAGATTATTTGAGTAGTTTATGGGCCATAACCAAAACTTGTTTGACTAAGGAAGAACAAAGTTTAGTAACAAAGTTTACTAAACCGGCCAGAACAAAGTTTAGTAACGGCTTTATTTTATTTTATTTTTTGGGGAGGGGGTGTTAAAGAAAGAGACACTTCTGAATATCACAGGCACAATAGGATTGTAATATGTAGATTGTTCTTAGTTAAAAGCTATGTGGTGTGATTGTATATTTTGGATAATTTAAAATACGGCATCAACCTCATTTTCATTGAGGGCCGCATCAACCTTATGGTTGCTTTCAAAGGGCTGTTTCTAATTGTAAGATTCTTGGGAATCTTTTCCCAGGACTGATAGGTCTGTGTCTGGACCTGCTGTTGGGTCCTAGATTTCTTTTGTTGCCTCAGTTTAAAATTGTGCCTTTTGGTGCTATCAGGAAGAACCCTTTGTTATGGAATTCTGTTCTCTTTTGAGTTGCTGATGGGCAGTTAAATCTGTACCTTTTTCATGTGATGGTTTGCCCTTGAAATGAAATTTTGCTCTCCTTTTTAAATGATTTAATTTAAACAGACAGTTCCCAGGTTACGAACAAGATAGGTTCTGTAGGCTTGCTCTTAGGTTGGATTTGCATATAAGCCTGAACAGGTACATTTTTAAAGTGGAATTCCAGACTGTTTTTTAAAAGTTTTGGATAGCATAGGGAAGGGTTAACACCACTGTAAGGGTTTTTTTTAACTGTGTGTGCCCCTGTTCAGAAGATTTCATTTTTCTTTCTATCCCTGTGACAATTGGATTTTGAAATGTTGAGTTATTGTGGAAACAAGGACTGGTGATAAAGCTTCAGTGGGGACACCTTTTTCCCATGACAACTCTTTCAGGAGTGAATTTTCCTCCTGGGGTAGATTCCCTCTCACTTCCTGTTGTCTTACCCCTATTCTTAACTAGGAGCCATATGTAAGTCAGATGTTTGTAAGACTGTGTACTTGAAGACTGTGTACACGGCCCCCCAGCCCTTTTCCTCCGGCCCCCTCAGCATTTTAATAAAAAATAAAAACAGAAAAATAAAATAAAAAATTTAAAAAAAATTACCCACTTCCGGGTTTCGGAGCAAGTATCGCAAGACTACGCGAGCCACACGGGATTTCGCTCTCAACGCGAGAGCAAAATCCCGTGTGGCTCGCGTAGTCTCGCGATACTCCTCCTGTTGCCGAAATCTCAGCTACTGAATCCCTGTGGCCCACACAGACCTTCTTCGGCACCTGGCTCGGTCAGTCGTGGCCTGTCTCGTGGATCGGCTTCTCCTGGATCCTGCGGCGTTTGGGAAGGTAGGCTGAATCAGGAGGCTCCCTTACGTTAATATTAAATATATGGAATTGTTTATTTATGCTCCCCATGTGTTCCATTCCCTCCCTCTCCCCTTATGTTAATATTAAATATATGGAATTGTTTATTTATGCTCCCCATGTGTTCCATTCCCTCCCTCTCCCCTTATGTTAATATTAAACATATGGAATTGTTTATTTATGCCCCCCATGTGTTCCATTCTCTCCCTCTCCCCTTATGTTAAGGGGAGGGGGGGGTGGAGCCAGGGGCGGAGGCAGACCCTTCGGGCCCCCAGGTCATCAGTGACCGGAATTCTGGCCACAGGTCCGGTAGAAGTTGGACAGCCCTGATATACAGTTAACCCTCCATATATGCTGGTTTCACGTTTGTGAATTTAGTCAAGGAATTGATTAACATTGTTTCTTTAGGAATCTGGAGAACCTGGAGATTACTAGAGAGGTTGTTTATCAGTTAAAAGGAAGAGTGGGTTTTTTATTTATATAATTTTGTCTATATACTTGACATTATCTTTTTCTTAAAGCTTATGAAACAAAAGCAATTCAACAAAGTTTGGAAGGAATTGAGCAACCTATTTTATATAATTTTTGGAATTTTCCGTTTTGAATTATGCATTTCACAAACCTAGTTATGCAGGTTTGCATACAGCTTGCACTAAAATATCAAAGCTATTATAGGACTATAGTTGTAGACCTGTGATAAAGCCTAGATCTATAAATTTCATTCTCCCAGCATAGCCAAAATGGAGAAATAGTGGCTTTCAGGCTATTCTCAGAGAAGGTTGAATGGCATTTTCTCTCTCATGTGGAATAGGCACGGGAGAGAAAGTAATTTGGTTTTCATTTTAGATGAACTGACATAATTGGCAGTTCCTTGCTTTATAGACAAACTCATCTTCCACATTTCACATAGTATTATATGTGCAAATATGTAAAATCATAAGTGAAAACCATGCATGAGGAAATCTCTGCCAAAAAGTCTATATTAGGAGAAAATTGTGTATTGGGAGAAATGTGTTATCAAAACACGTGCAGATTTAATGCAAAGTTTTTATCACCAAAAGTTCACAAACTAATGTAAAACTAGAACCAAATGAACCTTTGGATTGAACGTTCAGATGTTTTGAGAAGCAAAAGAGACAGGTTCACTCAACTGTGGAGTGCTCTATTTTCAAAAAAAATGTCTCAACATCTGGACATCCCTGAGTTTGCAACACCTTAGCTATGACTGTTGATGACCGAAGCTGTGGGAGGCCTCACTTTTATAGAGTCGCCATATGTTAAAATCAACTTGACAACAAATAACATCAACAGATCTCAACACAACTGTGTTCAACTATCTTCAATAGACTTACCAACCAAACGTAGGTATTTTAAAAGATAAATTATTCATTCCATTTATTAAAAGTGGGAAAACTATTTCAGCTGTAAATATTTAAGTTGTAGGGCAGACTTAAAACTTGATATGATAGCATTGCTTTCAGCGGTCAATGTGGCTTCCAGCAAATAGGAAAGACCTTCATTCACACAGACACCATCCCTGTATATATACTCTTTGTATATTGGATAATGTTAACCTGCAGCACATTTGGAAATAGATTGGCATAAGAGAGTGACAGGAAAGGATGCTTATAGAGAGCATCCTAAAGGCTAAATAAATGAAAGCCTATCACCTCTAGATAAAAGACAGTGTTTATTTTTTCCCTCTGTATACAATAGTGAAACAATACTTTGTTTGAACTGCCATTTTGTAGAATGCACTGCAGTCTTATTAAATCAAGCTTGCTCCATAGAAATGTGACAAAAAGAATCATATGAGATGGGGTCTGGAAATGACAATAAAATCTGTCATTTGACAAAACTTTTATTTCCTTTTTTATAGCAACTGCACTGCTGCCTGATTATCCTATAAAAACAAAGCATACAGTTTTACTGTTCTGTGCCGCTCTGTATTTAGCAGCAAAACAGGGCACTCATCATTTCAGGGTTGTCTTAAATGAAACTGGCATGATGAGAAAACACAGCAGTGTCCGTTACATGCTTTATGGATAACCCAGTGAATTCAAGGTGTCATCCTTTACAGACTATTGATTAAAGTTAGCCAATATCCGTCTCTTCAAGAAGGAATAATCTACTGTCATTACAAAAATAATCACTCTCTTGCAGAGAAAGTTAATCGGATACAGAAGAAATCATACTTCGTCTTTGAAAAATTGTGGGACCCTTTAAGGTTTAGTCATTGCCATCTTACAATGCAGTGCAAGTTATTTCCACACAGTGCAGTACTTTTCCTTCTGCATTTCCTGTCATGTAATATTGTACAGAACACAACATTGCTTTGACCCTCCTGTGTTTGAGGAAATAAGTAAAAATAGTTGCTACTCTGAAGTAGTAACTGTTGAGTAGATGCTACTCAGTAATATCTATTTTGCCACTATCTTTTCTTCTGTATTCTCTGGTCGTACTGTATCAATTTATTCAATTCAGTATTTTTCATTTGACGCAGTGGCACCATCTGCACTGACCACTAGGTTGGTGTAGACGCAGATCAGCCCCACAGTGACCAAAATTCTGCATGGTAAGGCAGGGCAAGGTGACCTTAACACAGTCTTGGCACATACTACCCAAAGTCAGGGGAAAGTCTGGATTCTGGCACCAAAATTCTGGCATCAAACAGAACTGGCCATAACTGTCTCCATGGCCATCACATGTTTCTGAGCTACCGCAGCCTCCCCTCACCCCCTCCAGGTCACTGCGGTCTCTGGTTGCAACATGGGCCCTACCTATCAAATCATTGCATGCAGTGACATCATCCAGGCAATAGGGCATTTTGGGAAGGGAGGGAGTAGAAGATGTAGAGTTTCCTATGCTGCCACATAATTAAAACTATTTTCTGTTGGCATTCTTATGGTTGCTGTTTCTATTCTCAGATTTGAAACATGCACAGTGTAAGGTTCAAATATTTATTGATTTATTTATTTATACATCAAACTTGTATACCGCCACTCCCCGAAGGCAATAAAGCAGAGAAGGGCAACTCTGGCTGGTTTATTAATTCTGTGTTTTCATGTCTAAATGCTGTTTATATCATGTTTAAAGCCTTATTGATTTAATGCATAGTTATATGTTTCTTGTTTAGATTTTATGAATTGGATTTACATGTATCTTTGGCATTCAGTTTTGCCAGTATTATGTTGTAAACCGCTTTGAGTCAACCCAGGGGTGAGAAAAGCGGTATATAAATACCGTAAATAAAAAATAAAATAAAAATATTAATAATAATTACTATTATTATTTGTTACCTTCTTCTCCTCATGGCTTGAGCTGCAGTATAACATGGTTAAAATGGTCATATAAAGTATAATCTTATTAAAATGTATATATGAAAATAGACATGATAAGAATGATAGTGATACTAAAAAATGTAGATTAAAATTTACAATTTAAAATTGACTGGGTAGGCCTGCCAGAAGAGATAGGTTTTCAGTTGTACCTTGAATTCAGACAGCTGATTTAGCTATCAGATCTAAGGATATCTTCCAGCAGGTCATTCCAGAGCCTCCAATAAAAGGATCCTCTTAGTGATTGCTTCCAGTCAGTTTCAGGCTGGCTGGAGAAGATGGCCCCCAGAAGACCTCAGTCCCCAGGATGGATTGTACAGGAAAAGGCAATCCTGTAGGAAACCTGGACACAAATAATGTAGGGCTTTAAAGGTCAAAACCAACACCTTGTACTTTGCCCAAAAACTAATTGGCCACCACTGGAGTGACTTTAATATGGGTATAATATGCTGATTTCTAGATGTTCCCATAACCAACCTGGCTGCTGTGTTTTGAACTAATGGGAGTTTCTGATCTTGGTATACAGGTAGCTCAATGTATAGTGAATTGCAGAAGTTCAACCTTAAGGTTAGCAGTGCATGCACTACCATCTTTACATCCTCCAATTCTAGGATTCAGACATTGCTAAATTTTACCATCAAAGAAGGAAAAGCCATTAAGAAGGACAGGTTTCAGTAGCAAACAATGAAAATGAATTTAAAGCGAACATGTTTTGCTTATTTTAGTGGCTTTTAGTGATTTGCCTCTGAATTCTGGTAAAGTCTTCTTGGAGGGGGCATAAAATGGTGCACAATAAGTATTCAAATAGAGATTAGGATAGCATTGCAACATTATGTAGCCAATCGCATTTGACCATTTGGTGCGAGTTATCATTCATGACGAGTGCAGTAATTACACAAGTGATTCCAGCCAGTTTCTGATTATCATCATACTACTGCATCATACGGCAATGTTGCTAAGTCCCTCTGAGGGTAAAAGAATGAACAGAGAGAAGAGCATAAGTCTACAGAGGACAACAGGAATGAACAGGCAAACTTCTTTTTGCAGGCGCTGCTAAAATAATCGCTGAAAGAGAAGGCACTTTGTCAATGTCAAATCCTTCCCCTATTGTTATAGCTCTGTCTTTCCATATGTGTGGCTGAAAAGTTTCTCTATATATTTAATTCCAAAATTTTGCATAATCCAGAAGAATGTGTCTTTTCCCCATCCATTTGCTGAGACAGGCCTTCGTTCCCTCGCTCTACTCACCTGACAATTAACGTGGACTTGCTATTATTCACTGTAGCCGTACAGATACTTACAGTACCTTATTAGAGCACATTTGGAAGTTATAACCATTTTTAGCCATTCAGTTAGTTTCTATTAACAACATATTTGATAGCGGTACAAAATTCTTTAACAAGGGGAAATTGATAGGGTTGCAAGAAGACAGAGGAAAGAGGCATCTGCAAAGCCTCTAGCTATTTTATTTTATTGTTATCATGAAACTGTCAAATGTTACAGTGGTGTTAAGCATTTCTAATTGAACACATTGTCCTAGAATATAATTTATTATTTCCCATCCATAATACGCTGTTTAAATAACTGTCTTTTTTGCTACATTATTTCAATCCTTGAATCTTTTCTGCTTCGATACTAAAATAACAACCAGCATCCTTTCCAAATATGTCAGAAATGCTGATTCCAATATGAAATATTTGGAGAAGGGTTTAGTGGTAATGAATAACCTGAGCGAGTCTATTTTTCTGAAAGCAAACTTAGGTACTACCATTGTTCTGGATGGAATGCCTTTGTATCCTACCTCTAAAACATCTGGATACGCCATAGTTGAGACACAATGCTGAACTAAACAAGCCTTTTATCTAATCAGGCATGCCCATTATGTTCCACAAAGCGTGAAGTCAGACCTCCTTCTATAACTCCACCCCTAAGAACATTTTTGCAGGTCCAAAACTCTCAGAGGTTGGGAGAAGCATGATTGCTATTCAATCACAAAAGCATCCCAATGGCATTTAATACTGAAAGTTTTGGGGTGGGAGTTTGAAAGAGAGGGGAAATCATCTAATGCAATTGAAATAATAAATCTGATGCTTAGTGTGTGGTTGTTGTTGTTGTTGTTGTTGTTGTATCAAGTTTGCAGAACTGAAGTTATAATATTGGCCTCACTGCAAATAATGGGGTATCACTGTATACAATGCTTGGTTGGTTGTGAGCGATACCCAGAGCTCTAGTTTAAAAAGTGTTTACTTGTCTTATTGTTATGCCTCAAATACACTATAGGTATATTAATTAAATACCAATCTGTGAAAATGATTGCAGTAATTACTGTCTAAATCTAAGTGTTAGTCCTAGCTAGAGGAGATCTATTAGATCAATGGGAAGTTGATAAGTCAACCCTTGCTTTAATGGTTCAGTGGCTGTACTCTAGTTTGGACAATTAATTAGGGGAAATTGAAATTAATCAAAATTCTCAATGTTGCATACAAGGGCAACAAACCAAGAGGGAAGTTAAACCTTGATAGAAATTCTTATTTGGTATGTTTCATTTTAAAAAATACTACAGTGACTTCACTGTCGGGTCTTTGATGTTTTTTAAAGTTACCCAGTTTGTTTGTTTTTTAATGTTTTTGCCTACCCATTCACTCTTTCTCCACATTCTGCAGCTCCTTTCATTCCATTTGAAGTCTGAGTTAAAAAAAATATAAGGCATCTGCTTTCTGACTGTCAGGCAGTGATTTATTTTCTGGTGCTTGGTTTCAGTCCACAGCAGATAGTGTCCCACTGTGTCATGTATTCTAGATTAACATGACAGAACACGACACTGCATGATCTGCAACAAGGAAATAAGACAATGAAGAGCTGCTTATTCTAAACAATGCATCTTAATAGACACACAATCAATATAAAAACAGGGTGGTTTTTGTTTTCAAATTGGGTAATTTGTTACTCACAGACTTATGCAGCTGGGTGGCTTGTAATTCTAAAAAATTCATTACAGCTTTGTGACAACTGCAACATTCATACTGATAGCAAATGTCACCCACTCCAACTCTTTTAACTTTGGTGAGAAATGCTTTTGTGAAATAAACCTAGTAGGCAAGGCCAAACAGAATGAAATCTGCACCTTTGAATAACCCAGGGTACATCTACACTTAATTTTAATGCATTTGGACATTACTTTGACTGCCATGACTCAATGCTGTGGAATCTTGAGAGTTCAGTGGGGCACCAACACTATTTGGCAGAAATGTCTAAAAACTATGCAAAACTCCCATGATTTCATAGCATGTAGTCATTATCATAGAGTCAAACTGCATTACTTCTGCAATGTAGATGCATACCACTTTCTTTCAATGCTGGCTTCTTTTTCAAGAAAAAGGAACTATGAAGTTCACTGCTTTAAAAAGCGGAGCCATAAGATTTACTATAATTCAGTGCACCCAAGCTTTACTTACTAATGTAAATGTACATGGGTACATGTATGACCTAATGGAAGGTAGTTTGGGGAGAGGAAACAAGGACATTGTTTAGAGCAGGGCTTCTTAAACTTTCCCTCCTCTCAACCCAATAATTTTTATGCAGCCCCGGGTATATAGACATATAAAATAGGTATAAAAACCAAAAATTTACTTATAATAAATTAGCATTTGCAAGCCTTGCTAAACAGGCTGATTTTCTTTTTTATGAAGTACAGCTGAAGCATTTTCTGCAGAGTCCACTGTAAACACTGCATGTTGTTGCTAACAGATATGTGTAAATGTCTAGATTGCATTCAGAAACCTTTTACTGTTGCCTAATCTATGAACCTTCAAGATGCTTAAGATCATCCGGAGAGGCCCTGCTCTCAGTCCCGCCTGCTTTGCAGGCGTGATTGGTGGGGATGAGAGACAGGGTCTTTTCAGTGGTGGCTCCTCGGCTTTAAAATGCCCTTCCTAATGACATCAGATCAGCCCCCACCCTCCTGACATTTCGCAGGAAGGTCAAGACCTGGCTATTTATCAGCCGTCCCGACACGGGCAATGGAAGGGATTGTATTCCAGCAAGTGCAGGCCCACTCACTAGTACCTCCTGTATACCAATGTGTCTTTTTTCACTGTCTTTGTCATTGTATGTATGTTTGTTTAATGAAACTCAATAAAACTTTAAAAAAAAAAGACCTGGCTATTTGACTGGGCATTTGCAGATGTAGTATGATTATCAAATAGAGACCTAAGGAACGACGACGATGCAATTGGGAATCGACTTAATGAGATGCTGATACTGTGTTTTTAACGTTAAATGCTAATTTGTATATGTTGGAATTGTATTGATAATTGATGATTTGTTTGTCTTGAGCAGTTCCTGCTATTTGTACACCGCCTAGAGTTGCCTTCGGACTGAGAGAGGCGGTCTAGAAGCAAAGTAAATAAATAATAAATAAATAATCTTTTGTGACCTGAACATAAGAGAACCCCATTTGGTGTTGGCAACCACAGTTTAAGAAGCAGTGGTTTAGAGGAGATGGAAGAAGAAAGTGGCTATGGTAAAATGAACAAAACAGTAGCCCATTCTGGGAGAAAGATGAGATATTAGTCCAAATAAATAGGTGCCAACCAAATGCAAACTAGCAATTGGTGTGTATAATTATACAAGATACGTAGGTTCTGTATGTTTGTTCTTAACTTGAATGTGTATGTAAGTCAGAACAGTTAATTTTTAGGTGTAACTCTAGCCATAGATAGAGATAGAGAGATAGATAGAATAGCATAAAGGTTAACATCCCTGTGGTGTTTTTATTGCTGTCTGTGCCTCTGTTCTGAAGATTTCACCTCACTTTCTGTCCCTGTGATTGATTTTTGAAAAATTTGGCTTGTTGTGGAAACAAGGATTGATGAGAAAGCTTCAGCAGAGACTCCTTTTCCCCATGATAATTCTTTCAGGGGTGAATTTCCCTTCCTAGGGGTAAATTTCTCTCACTTCCTATTGTCTCACCCTCTTTCTTAATTATGAGTTGTTTGTAAGTCGAATGTTTGTAACTTGGGGACTGCCTGTACAAAGGATTGCTAATGCTAACAAATTGTATCCAACAGCCATAATACCAGAAGTGTCTATGCCTTCAACAACCCTTACTAGGGCAGAAGGGGCTGGGAAAGAATAACCTGTGAAGTTTAAATATATAGATATATACATTGGTAAAATTCAACCCTAGGTTTGGTGGTTTGGTTGTTTTTAGGAAGAAGCGTTTGACAAGACAAGATGACCTGAGTAGGTTTTCTTTCTCATTACTTCCTATTCATCTTTCTCTTCCCTCTATAATTTTACTCTAAATCCATAATATACACCACCGATTTGTCTTTCTCTTCTTACATATGGTCAAAAAATGAATGCAGAGCATGTGGAAGAAGTGACTCAGACCAGATCCAGACAGGTCTTTGTCCCAGAAGCATCCGGGTGAAAAAACGTGAATTTTTCTGGGGACCTGTCCACACCTACCCCAGAAAGCACGTGCTTTCTGGAGTGGGTGTCCAAACAAGAGAATGTCCAGAAGCCCTACCCCCAAGCTCCCAGACCCTTTTGAAAAGTAAAAAAGAACTTACCAAGCCTGCAATATACCTCGGAACAGCACTCCCGGTGTGTACAAATGACGCATCAGGAGAGCGGGGGGGGGGATTTTCCACCCTCCCCCCTTCCCTGCTCTCCTGGCACATTATTTGTATGCACTAGGAGAGCTGCTCCGAGGGTATACTACAGGCCTGGTAAGTTCTTTTTACTTTTCAAAAGGGTCTGGGAGCTTGGGGGTGGAGGGTGGGTATTCCCACAGTTTACCAGGCTTTTTTAGCCCTGTAAACTATGGGAATGGTGGATTTATCCCACGCCTTCCAAGAAGGCATGGAATAAATCCACTATCAAATAAATTTGCTACAAACCAGGGTTTCCTGGTTTGTAGCGAATTAATTCAGGGCTGTCTAGAATGTTGTCTTAACAGCCCTTCCTTAATTGCGGGAGTTTCCACAATTAAGGTGCTGTCTGGACAGGCCCGCAATCTTCTCACTGTTTAAAGGTTGTCACTTTGCAGGCGAATGGGCAATGACAGCAAGCAAGACCAATATCAGCCTCAAGAGGGGTGTGTCCTAGCAAGTGTCCAAAATGTTTGCAACTCTGCCCAGATAAATGAAATATTTGGATATATTAATAATGTACTGTATATCCCTTCTTCCAATGTCTTTAGGAAAAGCTCAAGGCCCCTAATATAAGGCTTGACTGAAGGTGTAGTTGTATGAAGCATTCATGTGTGCAACAGGCACTAAACATTACAATAATAATAATAAAAACTTTATTTCTAACCCGCATCCATCTCCCCAGAGGGGACTCGGAGCGGCTTACATGGGGCCGTGCCCGAACAACACATCATAAAATATCAACAACATAAGAAACAATAAACATAATAAAAGCAATGAACACAATAAAATACATCTGTGAAAATTATCTCAGCATGGACATTACCCAAATATGTTGGAAAAGAAATACTGTGGAAGAAGTGGGTCAACCAGTCCCAAGCTATAAACACAAAATCACCCAAATTCCTTTGTCATGTATATTTCCCAGTATAGAGAAGTAGGTAAATTGAATGTGTGCTAAATGAACCTGTTTCTCTGCTGTCTGATCAAAAGAAGACCTTAGGTGTTTTGTTTGTTGTTTGTTTGTTTGGTTTTTTAAAAAAACAGCCTGTAGACTCCCTATTGCAGTTTTTGCTGCTATGCAGAGCAATAACCCCTCTGTTTCCTTAGATGCACTGCTTCATTCAGCTGCAGTACAAGAAACTGCTGACAGGCAGGAATAGAATTCTTCTGATCTTCCAGTGACACCTAGAGTTAAGAGCTCTAAGCACTCTCCTTGAGAACGGAAATTGTCAAGTCCATTGCTAAGTCCATTTATTTGTTGGACAAATAATGAAAGGTACATTCTAATTAATCTGTCACGTTGCCATGTCATTTTTACTTTATCAATAAAAACGAAAGAATTACCAGCATGGATACTAGAATGTGAGGCATGTGGTATTCTGCAAGAGTGACTTTCTAGGTAGGCTTTTTCTTAGGTGATCACATATCTATTTTTTAAAATAAAGGATCATACACACATAAACAATACATTTGATTGTACAATCAAGCAATAAGTCCTTCTTGCTTAGTGTTATAAAACAATATTTTTACACCATGTTCAAGGATTTCCAAGATAGTTCATCCACATACAGCATTGTTGGCTTTGGGATCACTTGCAATTCCATCCATTCCTGCCTAACGAAACTATTATTGTTTGGAAACATATTCAAGATGAGCGTTGAGTGAATCAAGAGACTGTAATTTAGCCAGGAGTTTTTTACTTTCTTTCATTTTAAGTCCTGAATAGTTGAGAGACTGAAATGAACTTGGTACACCAAGGTAAACAGTTGTGTAAACATGCTTTGCACATCATCATCATTAGGAACAAGTGGGATGCCACTTTGCCAGCTGCAAAGAATGCTTATATTACAATATGATAGATTCTAACTACAGCTGGCTGTACAATCCCACTTACCAGTTGCCACTTGCAGAGGAGGAGGAAAAATACGCTTGATCATTCTTTCATTAGAGCAGTGATTTCTGACTGCTAAGACACAGAAGCAAAGGTGTATATGCAAGTGAAGATGAAAGGAACAAAACGGCTAGTTTCATGTTTGTATCCTGATTTCTTTGGGTGCGTAGAATGCCTTAAACATCTCAGTGTGAGGTATATTCTCAAGGGAATGCATACCTACACTGCTATCTAAATTGTTTGAAAGTGGCATATCCTGAATTAAAGTCAGTATTCCCACCCACCCAATATTCTTTCAGATATTTTGGATCAAGAGAGTGGTGGAGAAGGAATGGAGGGAGATCGAGATTTCCTGATAAATCTTTGATTGATAGACATGAGTTGTGATCGACAGTGTGTGTGTGTGTGTGTGTGTGTGTGTGTGTGTGTGTGTGGGTGGGTGGGTGGAGCAACTTGAGAAACTGCAAGTCACTTCTGGTGTGAGAGAATTGGCCGTCTGCAAGGGCTCTGCCCAGGGGACACCTGGATGTTTTACCATCCTGTAGGAGGCTTTTCATGTCCCTGCATGGGAAGCTGGAGCTGATGGACAGGAGCTCACCTCGCTTCCCGGATTCAAACCACTGACCTTTTGATCAGCAGTCCTGCTGTCACAAAGGTTTCACCCATTCCGCTACCAGGGGCACCATCAACAATGTTGTGTAGTGGATTTAAGCACTGGAGACTTTATATCCCTTCTAAGAGAATAGATATAATAATATTAACACTGACAACAGCAGGAGCAACAACAACATAAAATATATGATTTGAATCCTCACTCAGCCATGGAAACCCATTGAAGGACCTTTGACTAATCACACACCTTCAGGCTAAGAGGAGAACAATGGCAGACCTCTTTCAAACACATTTTTCGGGGGGGGGGGACTTATGAAGGATCATCCGAAGTTCAGAAATGATGTGAAAGGACATAAAACAAGGCAGCAAATAGAAGCCTTATTTTTAACAACAGTATTTTTACTACGTGTGCAAGGATCAGAATAATGAATTCTAGATAGCATGTAGAAAAAGGGTTTTTTTTTGTTATTCAAGAGTAAGTGACATTTCTAATAGTGGTCCATGAAGTCAGAGGCATGCCAACCTTTAAGCCTGTGTCGCAGAGCCACTATTTTGTGCTTAGCTTTGGTTCATAGTTTGAGATTCTATTAAAAAGCCCGAACATCATGCAAGTGCAGTCTGGCTAGTGCCTGCAGTATTATCTAAGTAGATGATCGAGGCGTGTTGAGCCAATTTATAATTTCCAGGAGAGCTCATCAAATAAATCCTTGATTGAAATTTCTAACCAGCCTTGGAATATGGAAGGTAGCCAAAACAATCTTGGGTTCAGTGAAAGTGACTCTATAATTAAATAGACATGTCTCACTATGGATCCTCACATTGAAAATCTCATATGTCTGATTGCCACATGGCTTTTTAATACTCAGGCACACTTGGCCACCCTTATTTGGCTTCTCCGCTGCACTTTTCCTTTGCTTCTACTGTAAGGTCATTAAATAGATCTTTTCACTTTTTCAAGTCCTTGAAAACAGATTGGTAAGCTTTCTCCTTGGGGTGATTTGTAAATTGCTTTGCAGAAGGCTTAAGCTCATGATGAATATGGCTAGAAAAAGTTTCATCAGAGTTACACTCGGGTGTCATTTTTCATCAGGTTGTTTCAGCCATTCATAGAAATGCAATGTGTCAAACTATATCCCTGCCTGGCTTCAACAAAACATTAATGGGTTTTAAAAATTGACGCCTTTGCAGACATTAGGCATTTGTTCAAGTTCAAATGGATGGCATGTTCAAAACACATTCGTAAAAGTTTTTTTAAAACCAATTGTTAATGAAAGATGTAGAAACTAGATATGGAAGTACTACTTTGATTAGTTTCCCCGTTTTAGGACTGGATCCTGCAAAGGCCATATGATTTATTTGATATTGTACTACGTGATTTTAATAATTTTAATGTTGATATGTTTTAGTGGACATTTTAATGTATATTTTTTATTTGCTGAATATGTATTGTATGTAATATTTGGCATTAAATTGTGCCTCTATGTTTGCCACTCTGGGTCCCCTGCAGGGTTGAGAAGGGTGGGAGATATATATGTCAAATAGTAATAATAATAATAATAATAATAATAATAATAATTTGAGTGTTGAGGTTGTCTTACTGGTATAATTCCATTCAACCTGTACATCTATGGTCACATAGATGTACAGGCAAATGTATAATGACACTTGTGCTAATATTTTTGAGTGGAGAGAAAAACTGAAAGAGGAACAAGCAAGAACTAAAGCCCCAGCCCCAATTATTGCCCATAAATTGCCCTAATTATCAGTGTTCTAACTCAAAAGAGTGGTGGCTTAATTGTGAAATACAGTTGGTCTTGTTCATGAAAGACTGTCATCCTTTGTTTATTGGCTAGCTAGGAAATGATAGGTAGCAGAAGGTTGCTGTTCGTCTTTGTAAATAGACTCATCTTCTCTGGATTGTTTCCTGCCCCTCCCTAAGCATGGTAATTTCCAATGTAGATCATGTATTTCTATGCAAGAGCAATATCAACACCTCAATGTAGTGATGGTATACTAGTAGGGTTAGGGAGATTCAATCAGTGTTTACAATAGTTAATTCAAAACATTATAGCTTAGAACAAAGAAAAAAAAGTAAAACTTCAGAAGGTACAGAAACAAATTATCTAAAGAAGGAAACCATTTAAAAAGACACACAAGCAACAAGCACAAGAAACAACAAAAAGTATACCCAAAACTATATCAGCATTTTTAAAATTTTAATCTATTTTACTTGCAGTATATTTTGTGGCAGACTGGACTAATTAACCATCCAATTATAGATGTTCATATGTTAAGACATATGTAAAGTTTGGCTGACAAAATTATTATGATAAAGGCGATAACGTCTTTCAACTAACTATTTATAAACTGAGCAAGAATTAAAGAAGACATGAAATTAATATGTGACTATACTTTTAATATGTTGTGGATTGGTGATTTCTTTTGGTATAACTAAAACTTATCTACTATCGTTATGAACTAACTTCTTCTCCCATATGTGGTGAAGATGCATTTTGAGGGCAAATGGCTGCCGAGCAAGTTTCAATCTCTATCCAAAAGGGGGCACTTTCACATTACACAGTTATAACTCTATAATTCCACTATAACTGTCATTGCAACATTCAGTAGAATCCTAGTGTATGTACCTTGGTGAGACACCATAGTTCTTTGGCTGAGAATTTTAAATATTCCTTCCTACATTGCAAATCCCTGATCCCACATACTCCTGCCCTGCCAATTCAAATGGGAAAAAATCACACTACAGCTGTGCGATGTGGAAAAAAACCCTGATCAAGAATGAGGTCTCATAAGTTTTACCTGCAAATAAAAAAAAGAAAGCTAGGCTTCCCTGAACATAGTGCATTTAACAAAGACTTACCAGTAGTTCCCGGCATTCTACTTCAGGATGTCATGGCCTGTAAAGCTTGTTTGAACTCCAGTATCCAGTCAGGTCCTGGACATTCCAGGGATTTTGCCTTAGTTTGTTGCTGATTATAACAGAGAGTAGCACTGCTAGGACTTGTAATGGCAGCTATCAAGAAACTAAACAAGACAATCAATTGCCAAGATAAATCATAGAATCATAGAGTTGTTGATGGAGCCCCTGGTGGCACAATGGGTTAAAGCCTTGTGCCAGCAGGACCGCTGATTAAAACATTGGTGGTTTGAATACAGGGAGCAGGGGTGAGCTCCTGTCCATCAGCTCCAGCTTCCCATGCGAGGACAGGAGAGAAGCCTCCCACAGAATGGCAAAACATCCAGGCATCCTCTGGGCAACATCCTTGCAGATGGCCAATCCTCTCATACCAGAAGTGATTGCAGTTTCTCAAGTTGCTCCTCACACACACACACACACACACACACAAAACATTGTCAATCACAACTCATGTCTATCATAGAGGCATGTAGTTAGAAGAGACCTTGTGGGCTATCCAGTCCAATCCATTGCCAAGAATCAGGAAAATCGCATTCAAAGCACCCCGACAGATGGCCATCCAGCCTCTGCTTAAAAGCCTCCAAAGAAGGAGCCTCCTCCGCACTCTGGGGTGGAGAGTTCCACTGCTGAACAGCTCTTACACGCGGTAAGTTCTTCCTAATGTTCAGGTGGAATCTCCTTTCCTGTAGTTTGAAGACATTGTTCCATATCCTATTCTCCAGAGCAGCAGAAAACAAGCTTTCTCCCTCCTCCCTATGACTTCCCTTCACATATTTATACATGGTCAATCATCATGTCTCCTCTCTGCCTTCCATTCTTCAGGCAAAACATGCCCAGGTCTTTAAGCCACTCCTCATAGGGCTTGTTCTCTCTTTAGTCATCCTCTGGACATATTCCAGCTTGTCAACATCTCCCGTCAATTGTGGTGCCCAGAATTGGACACAGTATTCCAGGTGTGGTTTGACCAAGGCAGACTAAAGGGATATCATGAATACTAAAGTCAGAATTGACTTGATTGTCAATGTTATTGCATTTCCAATTTCTATGTATGATTATGAAATCTGGACTGTGAAAAAAGCTGAAAAGAAGAAAATCACATCATTTGAAATGTGATGCTGGAGAAGAGTGCTATGGAATACCATGGATTGCTAAAAACAGAAGTCAGTAGGTCCTGGAGAAAACTAATTCAGATATCTCCTTAGAAGCCAAGTTGGCTAAACTGAAACTTTATGTCTCTCTGGCATTACTTTGTGAATGATTCTTAAAAAGGACTCATCCCACACTTTCTACAAGTGTGTTGATGACGGAGGTTGGTTGTGTCCTTCGAGCCTGTGCAATGGATTTTTCTGGTGGAGCGCAGCGTGCACAGAACTGGCCTCACTCTCTAAACCAAAGTTTCATCTGCCAGGGCCTAGCAAGCTTGGATGGTGGCAGCGAGGTCCTCAGGTCATAGGTTTGATTTGAGTTTCCTTCTCTAGATGGTTGATCTTACAGGGTTAGACAAGTACCATCTGCCCGGGTTTGAAATTAGAGTTTTCCTTCTCTTAAGATAGTTGCCAAAAGGCTAGAGAGCCCATCCTGCCCATTGATGCTCTTTGTCAGACCCTTCGGTTGTGCTGTCTGGCATGGGAGGCCCTACCGGTAGCTATTATGCCACCGCCAGCATAGCTCACAACTTCATTAGGGTACGCAAGCCTCTTCCCCACGACAAGGAGTGCCAATGGAGAGGTAAACTTGATGTACTCTAGATATATTATGAGAACTCATTAAAAATATCAATAATGCTTGGTAAGACAGAAGGCAGTATGAAATGGGGATTATTGCATTCCAGATAAATAGACTCCATCAAAGAAGCTGCAGTATGGGGTATTTTGGAGGTAAGAATGGGGTAACTTGGAGGTTTTTCATTTATAGGAGCTCCATAAATCAAAGTTGACTAAATGACAAAGTTGACTAAATGACTACCTCCAACCTTCATGGGTTTTTTTTAAAAAAAAAAATGCCATTTTCTCCCACTTAAAGTTTGACGGGTAGGATTTCCTTGACTAAACAAGTCTTTATATGAAACTGAGACAATAGATAGAAATGTGTGATATATTATCTAGACTTGTATCATAGCACCCGCAGTGGGTTTTGGAGGTTCATGCTAATAATGGAAATCGACAAGAAAAATACCTGGGCAGTAAGGACAGCCTATATTCATCAAAGAAAGGAAGGAAGGAAGGAAGGAAAGAAGGAAAGAAAGAAAGAAAGAGTCTCTACAGTTGTAGCTCCCTGTAATCTGTTGGAATGTGTGGGACAGTGATGATGATCAAGGACCAAACTCAGTCTCTAATGACAAAAGAACTGCATGTAAAATCCATGCAATGGGACAAATAGTTGTACAGAACATTGACTTCTGAATTGTTCTATCATGAGGCCAACCTACATTATTTATCCGGGGTTTTTTCTGGTATTCATTAAAGAAGCTTACTACTTTATTCACGTTTTCTAACTGCACCTCATTAAGTAGTGTCAGCAGACAAATGCTGATTCCTTGTGCTTCTGGAGGAACTGAGGAACATTGCAATTAATTTTCTCACCCAAAGCGACACAGCAAATTATGAAGAGGTTCATGTGAATCACCTGGAATTCATCTAAAGGCTTGCCCTTAAAACATTCCCTAGTTCGAATGAAGACCTGATAAGGAAGCATCTCTCCTCCTGAGTTCCGTCTCTCCTCTGCTTACTGCTGTTCATTTGTAAATACAGTGAAACTAAGTAAATGATCTGTAAGCAGCTTTTAGCCCTTCGTAGGATTGGTTCTGACAGAGAAATTGCTCCAGTGCTTGGGCAGCCCCTCTGACACGGGAAAGGTCCCTGTTTTATCAGAAATTATGCAGAAGATTCAGTTCAAAAGAGATAACATTGAAACAAGTGGAACCTATTATTAATGTGATGATCAGAGAAGGAGAATATTCAGAAACGGCACAAGTTTATCAAACTACTTACATGGTTTGCGGCCAGTGTACTTGAAGGAGCGGCTTACCCCATACGTGCCCAGAAGATCACTGCGCTCAGAGGGTCTTAACATGCTTGAGGTCCCAGGTCTGAAGCTCTATAGGCTTTCCAGCACACGGCAGAGAGCGTTCTCGGTGGCTGCTCCAGTTCTGTGGAACTCATGGCCGGCCGAGACACGGGCCCTGCAGGATCTGATGACCTTCCGCAGGTCTTGCAAGACCTGGCTGTTCAGGCAGGCATTTGGTGACTGACTGGTACTTGAACTGTTAATCCCCTGCCTAGCCGTGCTGCCACTGTCTTCTATCACGAATCAGCCCTGCTCTGATTTGCGTGATTTCATGTGATTTTATGTGTTTTTTGTGTTTTTATGTGATTGTAATTGGTAGGATTGTTTTATGGTATTTTAGGATATTTTAGGATGTTTTTAAATCTTCATGTGTTTTTATATGCTTGGAAACCGCCCTGAGCCTTGGGAAGGGCGGTTTAGCAAATCGAAATAATAAATAATAAATAAATACTTCAGATCTAGAAATGGTTATTTTGAACTAAAGTAGAAAAAACTTGACAGGGACTGAGGAATTCAGATATTCAGGTACCTGTTGGTGTTGCCTTTATCTCTTATCAAAAGTGTGTGTTGGCTCTGAAAACATGTCAGATATCCCCTTGTGAAATGTACCAACAAATTTGAATCATATCTTCATGTAATTATGCTGTGCCTTCATTTCCATTACACACCATTGACTGTTCCTAGCGGGGTATGGAAGGATTTTCTGTCATAAGAACACCAGCCCAAGAGGCAAGTAATACTTCATAATACGGGAGGGAGGACTCATTGTAGAGCTGCCATTGGAGACACAAATGATAAATGAACAATTAAACTACTTGTAAAAAAAAGTTCATTGTTAGTGAGGTATTATTCCACTTGATACCTAATTAACTTATTGTCAGCTTCATGTTTCCTCAACTATGTGTCTGATAGTGAGGTAGAAATGTTTGAAATGAATAAAATTAATCAATACTACAAGTGAATGAATTCCCCAGCACTTTTTGTGGCGAAACCTGTGAGAATGCAGTCTGTTTTAGATTATATATTTTTGGGAGTAGACATGTGACATTTTCTGCTTTGTGGTAATCCATCATTTATATCAGTGGGCCATTGTTTTGTTAAATGGCAAGATACGCCCCTTACTGGCTAATAGATGACGATGAAGAATGTGAAGATTTATTATAATACTAATATGACATTAGGAGTTTTGTGAGCAAGGGTATTCATGAATAATTATATATGTAATGGTAATACAATAAGAAAACTGTTGGCATAAAGCTTTCTCTTTGAACTTCACTCTGTTATGAGTAACATTGAATTATAAACTCTTGAACTTCTGAAATGCTCTTTTCTTGGCTATATTTAGCTCTTTGGTGGGTAGATGCACCAGTTTCTCAGCATATTCCATATATCCCTTAATGCTTATGAAAATCCCTTGTTAAAAATACTTATTATGGTAAGAACCAACCTAAGTAAATTATTTCTAGATCAGGTTCATTTCAGAAAGAGAGAGTTTAATTCCCTAATTGATTCTCACACAAGAAACGATAAAATTTAAAGGTATTCATCTCGAAAATACCACCACAAAAATTGCTATATGTATAGGCATAGATTATACGAACTGAAATAACTATTTGCATTTCATTTTCTGTTTCTACCAGTATTATTTAATTAAATTGAAATGAACAGTTGTAAATTACCAAAGCTTAATCTCAGTACCAATTTAAAACCACTCTTGGACTTTCCAAAGTATTAATTTCATTTATTTCTCCTTTTAGTAGACAGTACAAAAATGAAGCACTTTGCGGTGGAACTTGTTGTTTTAACAAATTAAAGTATGCAAAACTATTCATATTGGAACCACTGCAACACACTCTACATGGGGCTGCCTTTGAAGGCAGTTCGAAAATTATATCTAGTCCAATGGGCGGCAGCCAGATTACTAACTGGAGCTACATACAGGGAGCATGCCACTCCCCTTTTTGTCAGCTCCACTGGCTGCCTGTCCACTTCCGAGCTCAATTCAAAGTGGTGGTTTTGACCTTTAAAGCTCTATACGGTTCTGGCCCAGCTTACTTGTCCGAACGCATCAGCCTCTACATCCCATCTCGTAATTTAAGATCATCCGGGGAGACCCTGCTCCAGCCAACATCTCAAACGCGGTTGTTGGGGACGAGAGAGAGGGCCTTCTCGGTGTTGGCTCCCCATCTGTGGAATGCGCATTCACAATGCGACAGGTTGATGGCTATGGCGACCAACCCCATCCCTCCTGGCATTCAGGAAAAAAGTGAAATCTTGGCTGTGGGACCAGGCGTTTGCACATTAGCACAATGCAGCACTTGGACTATATTGGTAATGGCAAGTTGATGGCTATGGCTCAAGGCTTCTGTTATTGATGGAACACTGTTTTTAACTTAAGTGAATGGGTATGTTGTGTTAATGTTAATTGTATTTTAATGTATTTTAACTGCTGGATGTTTTGGTTTTTATATTGTATTTTATCATGTTTGGCATCGAATTGTGCCTTTTGTTAGGCCACTATGAGTCCCGTCCCCCCGGGGGGGGGGGGTTGAGAAAAGCAGGGTAGAAATGCTGGAAATAAATAATAAATAAAACCATTCCATGCTTTGATTTTAGGAGGTTATGTTGAGCCATCCTCACAACCCAATAAGATGTATAATATTGTAACCTATTGTATGTATAATTATTTTTCTATAAATGTTTTTTATTACAAGTTAATTATATTGTATGTATAATTATTAATTTAATTTCTATCCTATCTTTCTTCCAGTTTGGGAACCAGGGTGGTGCTGTGTGGGCCAAGGAACTGATGTGAGTCATTATATCCTGTGTTTTAACCAGATGACTTTTTAATCATTGGCTTTTGTGTCCTTGTTTACAGATCCAACACGGTTTATGGTGGCACCTACCAGCATGGATGTCACTGCTGGTGAGAGTATTCTTCTTCCTTGCCAGGTATCTCATGATCATCCGCTAGATATTATGTTTACTTGGTCATTTAATGGACACCTGATAGACTTTGAAAGAGATGGGGATCACTTTGAAAGAGTTGGAGGGGTAAGTATTGATATTAGTAATCCCACAAGGCTATTCCCTATGAGTGCTAAGAATTAGGATGAGCAAAATGGAAATTTAGCAAAAATAGTCTTCAATAATAGTCACAGATTCAGAACACGTTGCCTGTCCTGTCAACTTTTTAAGAGTTTGTATAACTGAGCATGAAGGCACGAATGCTGTTTTATAGGCAGATTGCCACTCTTTCTATACCTTAAAGAACTGATACATCCACATCATGAAAATATTCAACAAAAATTCCAAATAGCAAGCCTTGATTTTTCCATTTTATGTAAGAGACATCATTTTCATGACACTTGTATAGGATGGTACTTGGCCATCCACAGATTTTGGTCTCCATGGGGGATCCTGTAACTTAATTTGAGCAGATACCACTGGCCTACTATACTCTGAGAGATCTCAAATGACACACAGAAAGCTATTCTTTGAAATAGGAATACTGAAGTCTTACGTATATCTAAGGAAGATTGCTCTTTAATGGCAATGCATAGTTGTTTAGGAAATACAAATATCTCAGTTGTCAAAATCTTTCATGTTACCATTCCCATCATAAAATACAAATCAACATGTAGCCTTGCAAAGTGTGTACTGTAGCCTGTATAATCAGGGTTTGACCTTGGCCTGTACCGAAGTTTGTCTGACACATACAGTTTCAGCCATGTGTTCATTTCAATGAGAAGGCCAAGCAGCTGCTATGCTATATTGCAAGCTATGCAACAAAGTTTTATGCCACATAACATTGCAGAATGCTTTCTTTGGGGTTGGAAGAAGGGTTGAACAGAAAACAGTTTAAGTCCTTTTTGTACATACTACAAAATCACAATTTAATGATATATTCACAAGATTTTCATCCCTGCTTTAAACTAGTCAGTGTTTCTTCTTGCATTTTTGGCAGAACTCTGTTTATCTTGAACTAAGGAGAGAATAGTCTGAAGACATATTCTCATGTGTTAGCTTCAGACTTTTTTCAGTATCAGGAAATTTGTTTCTTCCATTAAGTGGCACTGTAGATGGGGAATGATCCAACCTTTATGTCAATAAGCATCCATAGTTTAAACTAATCAAAGTTAGTTCAGGTATAACAAGGGACTCTAGTTTGAAACAAGATATAAAAAATTCTGAGTTCCAACTCATAGTCATGTTATACTAAGAAGCAAGCTCTTGCTCCTAGTCCTGTGTTTAGTATTACATTTGAACTGAGCCTGGTTCAGATTAATCCTACATCTGCTTTGCTATTCTATCTTTCTGTTTGTTTCCGTATAATATCAAGCTGCATGTACCTGTACTTCGGACAAAGCTGGAACACAACTTGTTTTCAGTAGCTTGCAAAAGGAGATATATAGATATTTTCATTTGAAGCCTTAATTTAAATCACAGGTGGGCATTTTTTTAAACTCTCACCACCTACTATCAGTTTCACAGAACCAGAAAACTGGCAAATCAAAACTGGCATTGGCTGAATAGTCAACTCCCATTTTTATTTGTTTAGGGTTTTTTTTCCTGGCTTTTGAGGTGATCCAACTTGTATAATGACAGAATCAAGCCCCCTGTATAAGGAAAAACAAAATGGAATATAGTAGCTTGCTCACCCTTGGTTGAAAGAAATTCAGGTTGGATTGCAGTTTATTAAGAGCACATGCAGATTCCAAACACAAAAACTTCAACTCAAGTTTAATATTTTTAACTGTGCCACAAAATCTCTCTCTCTCTCTCTCATATATATATATATATATATATATATATATATATATATATATATATACACACACACACACACACACACACAGTGTATATATATATATATATATATATATATATATATATACACACACACACACACACACACACACACAAACTTGCAGGCACTGTGCCTGGCAGAAGGCAAGACAATATTTTGGCTGTACACGGTCACAGAGAACCATAATTAGTTCTATGCAATTACTGATCAGACATGAGTGTTTGGCATTTGGAAAAACAAATTATCGTTGTGTCATGCTAGGTGATGCAAAATTTCCTTCCAGAGTGCTGTCCTTGTGACTTTTTAATGCAAAAACTGTGGACAAACGCTGGCTGGAGCACTAAGCTGGGGAAAGTATTGCAGATGCTTCATAATTTGGGTTGGTCTTTGATGATTAAACAGCAGTAAGCAGAATGAAGACATCTGAATACCAATGAAGGCTATAAATTGGATGTCTGGAGCATGGCAGAAGCAAACGCTGACCTTTTTGTTAAACGACAGTTGAGGTAAACTGTTTAACTGACCTGAAGTTCCTTGCTTTGCTTACTGAGGACCAACCCTACTTTCGGCTCTTATCTTCGAGGAAAGCTCACGTAGTTTAAATAGACCATGGCTTGCCTTACAAATGTTTTTGTCAGCTGATGTAAAATGAATCCATTAGCCACAGTGTCCTTTATGTGATAATGATGTTTAGAGCTCATTAAAAAGTAATTGTAACCACTTTTCCCTACTTTATCAGCAGGATTCAGCTGGTGATTTGATGATCAGAAGCATCCAGCTGAATCACGCTGGAAAATACGTCTGCATGGTGCAAACGAGTGTGGACAAGCTATCGGCTGCTGCAGACCTGATTGTAAGAGGTATTTGAATTTTGTTGCTGTTGTTGTTGTTGTCGCAAAATGACTGCTCGCACTGACTGCTGCTGTGAATAATAGCATAACGCACAGCTTGAGAGAATTCACTATCGCTCTAACTAGTTTCCCCAAAAAGGTGTCCCAGCTTATTAATTTGTACAAACCACAAGGGGGAAAGGTCCTTTATTCAGCCTAAAACAGTAACAACAGCCTCTAATAATTTATTTAGTTTTCATCGGTAGTTGAAATAATGCTGTTAATTTTCTAAGTGCTGATGTGGGCAGAAGTGACTTTTCTTTGAAAACATCATGGTGTGATAGAAATCCTAAGGATTTGTGTGCATATAGGTAAGCAGGAATCACACTGGGAAAAATGTTCTAACATGCATCTTCTATGCAAATGTAAAATATCTACCGCTGCATGATAAGAAGACTGCTGTGATAAAATACAGTTGATAATTCTTGAAAATATATGATCCATGACCTTTGTGCCACCGTTGCCCAAGGGCAAACATCTGAATGTTGCATATGGGTTATACTACTACCTGAGCTCACTTCCTTGCCTGATAAGAGTCAGAAGCGGTCATTATTCGGCTGGGCTTGCAGACTGAATATTGCAAATAAAATTGGCAGCATTTTTCTTTTGCTCAGTGTAGGACTGGGGAAGAAAGATTGTGTCTAAAACAGTTGCTTCCTCAGTAAAGGTTTATAGCAAAATTGACTTGAAACAATCAATATCAGTTGCTCCCCTCCTGAAAATCAAATTCCAGGATGTTGAGTATCCCAACATGCTTGTTGTTTTATTGGGGCTTTGTACTAGCTATTATAAAATATGAACTAGGATAGTATTTGGCTTAAGTTAGTCTAACAGTGATTTCTTCTTCCCTTCCCTAAGAATTATAGATTGAAAGATCTCTAGCAGAGAATTCTTACAACTTCACCATTCCTTCATTCCCAGAATTATTTGGAGGGAGCTATGGCAACTAAATGTATTGATATACATTATATATAACATAGCTTTCATGACTGCCATCTATGGTAAAAGCTTACATTCAGGAAGGCCGGTACTATGGCAATATTTGTTATTTATTTAAACATTTCTATGCTTCATTTTTATCAGAATCTACAGAGGCCAACAATAAAAACCAAACATAAAAAATCCTTGACAACTACAATATAAAACTAGAGGAAAATATCCCAGGAATGTTGGCAAATATATCAATAGATTTCAGTGAACACAATCCAATTCTTCATCTTCATTGTGAGATGAATACTGAAAGGGCTTCTTTGGCGGCTGTTCCACAATGTATTCACCATAACTGAGAAAGCTGTATCTTGCGCTATCATCCATTGAATTTCATATGGTAGTGAACAGGTTAATGAAAACTTTGGGTGTCTTTGGGTGCCTCTACATTGTATAATTAATATAGTCTGACAGCATTTAATGTCAGTAGCTCAATGTTATGGAATTCTGAGAGCTGTGGTTGTTGAGGTACCAGCACTCTTTGGCAAAGAAAATTAAAGATCTTGTAAAACTACAATCCCTATGATTCTGTAGCATTGAGCCATGGTAGTTAAAGTGCTGTTAACCTGTGGTAATGGTACAGCATAGATGCATTCTTTGTTGTTGAGTAGAATACTCAGGAAACATCTCACAGAGAGAGGTAATCTTAACCTTCCATATGAAATTTTATTTATTTATTTATTTCACATATTTGTATCCCGTCCTTCTCGCCCCTGGAGGGGGACTCCAGGCTTCACAACAGGCATTCATTCAATGCCAACAACAGTAATAAATGATAAAAGCAATTAAAACAATTCATTAATGCTTTAAAATTACTAAAACATTGTTTAAATCATGCAGGTTTGAAATCGTGGTCCAGGTCAGTCTATTGTCATTCACACAAATTGGGTCTCATTCTAATTTGCTGCCTCTACTGTGTGAATGCTTGGTCCCATAGCCAAGTTTTGAGTTTCATTCTAAAGGATAAGAGGGATGGGGCCAATCTAATGTCACTGGGTAGAGAGTTCCACAGGCAAGGGGCCACCACTGAAAAGGCCCTGTCTCTCATCTCCACCAGTCATATTTGCAAGGATGGTGGGACCAAAAGCAGGGCCTTTTCCATCAATCTTAGACTTTGTGATAATTTATAGCACAAACAGAACTGGAAGCCAAGAAGGTGTTTGGATGTGCCTAAGATGGTTGCATGAGCGAAGACAAACTATTCTTGGTTAGTCTAATCTACTATCATTGTAACCTACTAATATTAGATCATCAGTCTATAGATCTAGGAATCTATTCCTGTATAGAATGTGTATTAATTGCATAATGTCTATTACTTAATACATAATAAATCCTCCCTATATAATCATTCATAATAAATATGAATTAATTAACAGATAAGCAGTAGTGCCTCCACATTTGCAGGTTTGGCTTTTGTGGATTTGATTACTAGAAATTTGATTAAGATGTTCTCTCTGGGCCCTCCAGTGTGACTCAATTACCACATTCCACCAGAGAGTAAGCTTAGAGTCACACTGGGGGAAAAACTAAGCAATTTTGTATATGCAAGAGAAAACCACGCAATTGTGTATATGCAGTTTTTCCACGGTGTTCCTTACCCTAGCAAATGTGGAGGGATAACTGTATATTAATGGTGGATTAATATTAACATTAAGATGAATTTAGATTGATTCAATAATTTTGAAACTTGAACTTAATCTATTAAACTATTTTGGTTACTAATTAATATCTAATTTATTCTCAAGCATAATTGCCTGGAGCCCCCATGCTATATTTAGTCCCTTGGCGCAAGAGCGAGCAATATTGTGACAACCAAACCTATCTCTTTTGCCTTTGGGCAGCAAAGTCCATTTGCTCCCCGTGCATTGTTTTATTCAAACTGAAATTACTGGCATTAGCCAGTGTGTGTTCAGCCTGTTGAAGTCTGATTTTGGGATGGGAATGCTGTAGCCCTTACTTAATGCCTTGAAAAGCAGAAAATAAGTGAAGCTGATGGAGGGATGGGAAGGGAAAATGAGAACGATGATCATTGTCCATTTAAGAAGACAGCAGCGGTTTATCAGCTATTCCCTCATGGGAGAAAAATATATTGTTACTGCAGTAAACATACACTCCATTTAATGAGGACGAGGGCCAATGAACAGTTTAAATACCAATAAATTAGGCTGCTAAATATTTTAAATCCATAACACTTGAAGTTCTTAACTTAAAGTGTATGCTTCATTTTGTGTGGAATAAAGTTAAATTTTACTAGGACCCTTTTAGAAGAAAATATATGGTAAAGAAGTAGCAAATATAGTTAATGAGTTTATTCCTTTGTTTGTATTTTATTTTCATTACCCTTCCCCCTCCTTCACACACAAATCAAAAAACATTTTCCTAGCATACTGCACCATCTGCTGGATAGCAGGAGAGAAGATGCCAGTATTATCCATGGTTGTTAATAGGAGTTGGTGATGCAAAGGCACATGCCTAGTCTATCAAAAGCAAGCTGACCTAGAACTTGACTTAAACAGAAGCCCTTATTGATCAATATAGTTGAGAGTCCCTTTCAGGAATTACGACTGCATAGGTTTGAAGGGTACCAAACTCAGTATATCATCATACTTGCCTGAAACCTCTAGAGGATAAAAACAGTAAGAATGTTCACACCATAGGGACAAACTAATTGAGTTTAGCATAAGCTTTTTCACTTCCCAGAGATCTTACCCGCAGTAGCTTACTCTGAAATAAATCCCATAAGTTGTCAAGGAAGTTTTTAACACCCAGCAGATGATGTCAGTCCCAAAGTGTTGCCCCCCCCCCTTTGCTTTGGGTGATTGTCTGCTGTGCCTTTAGCTGGAGATTATCCAGCTAAAGGCACAGTGGGTGCACCTACACTGTAGAACTAAGGCTGTTTGACACGCCTTCAATTGCCATGGCTCAATGCAATGCAAAGTTTGGATAGACACTAGTACTCACTTGTAGAGGAAGCCAAAGGCCTTGTAAAATTATAAAGTGGTGTCAGGCTGCATTAATTCTACAGTATATACACTTCTTGTTACAGTCATTCACAGTTTAGCTGCATCCAAACTAGACTAGAATGGGGCTTGCAAACAAAAAAGAGAGCTGAGAAATCCATTTCAAAATTGGTACTTTTTAATTGTATTTGATCTACATCCGGCATGGGCAAATTTCGACCCTCCAGGTGTATTGGACCTCAACTCCCAGAAATCCCAGCCAATTTACCAGCTGTTAGGAATAGGGGAAGTTGAAGTCCAAAACACCTGGAGGGCCAAAGTTTGCCCATGCCTGGTCTACACCAAACAAGAGTGTAGAAACAATACCTGCTCAATAATAATAATAATAATTCATTTATTTATATACTGCCCTAACTCCCAAAGGGACTCTGGCGGTTTACAACAAAAGTAACAAGGTGTCAAACATTCAATGCCAAAATGAACAAAGAACAAATCAACTAAAGTTAAAGTGGCCTGGTGGAGGGCAATGACGAGACCCTCCTGGGCCCAACCTGGAAGAGAGTGATGACAAGGCCCTCCTGGGCTCAGCCAGCCTGGTCCCAGCCTAGGGCAATGACAAGGCCATCCTGAACCCAGCCTGGAGGAGGGCGATGACAAGGCCGTCTTGGATCTGGCCTGGAGGAGGGCGATGACGAAGCTCTCCTGGGCCTGGAGGAGGGAGATAATGAGGCCATCTTGAACCCAGCCTAGAGGAGGGCGATGACGAGGCCCTCATGGGCCCTCAAGAGCAACCTCAAGTCGAAAATGCAGTTGGCTTGAGTGGACAAAGACACTCTGAATATCTGCTTGATCATTATGGGTCCAAGAACACCATGTGTTCAACATTTTATCTTTTAGGAATTAAGAATAAGTTGTACTCCCAAATATGGGTTGATTGCAATTTGGAAATATAGCAATGAGACCTTAGTCTTGTTTTGACTGAATTTTTTTTTAACCCACAACTGTTCCTTGGATGTATCCAGAGACAGTTCAGAATTTCCTCACTGGCATCAGTGGAACAAAGAAAAACACAGTCGGAGTATATGGGAGAGAATCAATTATAAGACACTGAATAGATTCACGTAGATAGCATTAGATCACAAAGAACTTCAAAATGCCAAGGGCAAACAATAACTCCACCAAACCACCTTCTGGCAACATTTAGTAAAATTTGACTACAAATGGTGATTCCAAAATGATACGAGAGATCCACTCTGCATAACCCATGACCCTCCAGGTGTTTGGGACTTCAACTCCCAGAAACTCTAGTCAGCTTGGACTTCTGTGAGCTAAAATCCAAAACACCGGAAGACTACAGATTGTAAGTCCTATGATAGATGGTACTCATTGTCACTGTGGGATCCAGCACTATCAAAGAAAAGCCATATTTCAAAGACAACAAATCATATTCAAACTGAACAGAATAATCAATCAGCATAATCTGATGATGCTTGTGATGGTCCCACCCTCTAAAATAGGATGATTGGAAAATGGCTGCATTTGACTATCATCTTCCTAAAAGGAGGGAAAGAAACCAGAAAATAGTGTAAAGCTTCCATTCTGTACCCACTTATCTGACAGTAAGCCACATTTAAATTAATGAAACTTACTTCTTAATAGATCTACAAAGGATACACTGTACCACTCCAACTGAATGTGCACTTCCTTGGGGAAAAAAACATTGAACATATTGAAACTTACTTTATAACAAAGAATTATACTTTAAAAAGGGCAGTCCGCTAACAAAAGCCTGAGTTTTATATCTTCTTTCTTCCGTCTTCTAATTTCTACATAACAATTTCTGAGAGATTCACTGGGATCCACGTTTCATGTGTTCTTTTAGCATTGCGAAATACAGCATTGGCTTCATTCTCTGTAGCGTATTGCCTTTTAAAAAAAATGCAGTCAGTCAGAAGCAGCTCATAATCTGAAAATGATAAAAGAGAGCTTGCAAAAACAAGTTCTGTCTGCAAAAGAAATACAACACTTTTATCCACTGAAAATGAAAAGAAAAAGATTTAACTTTAGTCACCTTAGTTAATGTTTGATGATTTCTACCAGACTACAGCTAAGGGAGGAAACTCACATAAGGGAAATTCATTTTTGGTAGGAAAACACTGAAGGAGATTCAGATCCAAAATACATTATCCAAAGCAGCCTGGTGATTTCAGTGTTTGATCCATTTATATAATCTCTGTGCATGCTGAAAGCCCTCCATCACATACATTATGTACTTGAGCTGAAATGTAAATTCGTGTAGCTTCTTGATCTTAATTGCAAAACATTTCTATAGAATGATATACATTGCATACATCTTATTGATTCAGCTTGAATTGTGTTTGCTTATTCTACAATAGGTCCACCAGGTCCACCTGAAGCTGTGACAATTGATGAAATCACAGACACAACAGCTCAGGTCTCTTGGAGCTCAGGAGCTGACAATCGCAGCCCTATCACAACATATGTGGTTCAAGCAAGGACCCCATTTTCTGTGGGATGGCAAGCAGTTAATACAGGTAAACAGGAAACCCATAGCTCACAAAATATGATACATTATCATGAAGGTGTTCTCCAGATATATGTATAAACCAATAAAGGCTCTGAGAACGCATATGTACAAGGGACTTTGAACCTTAGCAATGGTGTGTGTTAGCAAACTGTTTCATCCAGGGCTGCATTTCAGAGACTATTACTGAACACAAAAGAAGAAGAATAAATACATCAGCAGCATTACAATTTCTAAGAATAATAAATTCGCTCTTATAGGCAATCCCCGAAATACAAACATCCGACTTACATGCGACTCCTATTTAAAAACAGGGATGAGACAACAGGAAGTGAAAGACAACCTACCCCTGGAAAGGGAAACTCATTGCTGTTAGAATGGGAAAAAGACGTCTCCACTTAATTTTTGTCATCAATCCTTATTTCCATAACAAGCCAACATTTTCAAAATCCAATTATCACAGGAATAAAAAGTGAGGTGAAATCTGGACAGGGACACAGACAGCAAAACAAATATTAAAGGGGGGCTTAAGCCTCCCCTAGGCTACCCAAAACAAAAAAATTAATTACATTTCTAAAATGTACCTATTCTGACTTACAAATTCAACTTAACAACAAACCTGCAGAACCTGTTTTGTTTGTAACTCGGGGATTGCTTGTATGAGTAACTGAAAAATAGCCTGGTACATGCTAAGCAAATACAACAAATTCCAAGATAAACGAAATATTATTTAGGCCCCTTCTATACTGCCATATAATTCCTATTATCAAAGTAAATGATCTATATTATCTGATTTGAACTGGATTAGTTGAGTCTACACTGCCATATAATACAGTTCAAAGCAGATAATCTTAATGAACAGGGCTTTATTAAAAACTGGGATTCTTCTTCGAGAGCTCTGTGAATGCACACTTATGAAGTTTGCGCGCCAGCGCGGGCTTCCAACGGAAACTTTTCCAGTTTGAAACTTTTTGGCGGTAGCTCCGCCCAGCCGACCCGGAGGGCATAAAGGCGCCTCCAGCGTGCCACGCCATTCCTTTGTTTTCCGCCACTTGGGCAACATCGAATACGGCTGGTTGTGTGAGCATAGCATGTCCACAACCAGTTTCAAAAGGTGCTTATCCTGCGGTAGCAAGATCCCGGACTGTGACGGTCACTCGAAGTGTCTTCGGTGTCTCGGGGGAGGACCCGTCGTTCCTGCCTGCCGGCACTGCCAGGCCTTCTCGACCGCCACTCGAAGAGCGAGAGCCCGCAGGCTTCAGGCCTACCTCACGGAGCGTGCTCTCTGCCCTCCACAGATGGCGACGGCTGTCCCATCTGCCTCCTTGGGATCCGAGGCGGCTGCTTCGGTCCCCACCGTGTCGACTGCTCACCCGGCCGGGACGAAGCGTCCACGGAAGGAGAAGAACACCACCAAGTCTGTCTCCTCGAAGACATCAAAGACTTCGGTGTCAAAGAGGCCTTGCACCGTGACCACCGAAGCGGTCGAGCTGCCTCCACCTCGCAGAGGCGGTCGACAAGCTCGATGGCGTCGGGCTACTCCCAGAGGTCGACCATCTCAAGGACTCCTCGGATCGGGCTATGGAGATAGCCTTATTAGTCACTCAAGAACACATTTGTTACATGATTGGGGTGTTACAAGACATCTAAAATGAGTCTGCTTTTGCTAGTCTTTCAGAAAAGCTTTTGAAAAGGAGAGGACATTTGTGAAATTCTTGTTCTCCTGTATGCACTGATGAGCTTTGTCAAGCCAACTTCTATCTGTTTTTGATCTGCCCCTTTAGGCTGTACTCTATGGTATCTTGACATTTCAGATCAGGATTTCACAGGGTTTTATAGTAACTGTTGGACACAATCACGAATACCTTCTTTACCTATATTTTTCCCTCAACTTCCAGTGCCAGAGGTAATTGATGGAAACACATTTACAGCAACAGTGGTGGGTTTAAATCCGTGGGTTGAGTATGAATTCCGAGTGGTTGCTGCCAGCCTTATTGGGATAGGAGAGCCGAGCAAACCATCTGAGAAGCGGAGAACCGAAGAGGCTCGTAAGTAGGCATGGAAATATGTCACTTGGCATCTCCATCTATATCTCATTCTTCCAACAGATACCAACATTTACTTGATGTGACTTTCACAATAGTCTGTATGAGGTTGAGACTGACATACTTAAATAGGTCAAACAATTTTATATTTATAGATTTATTATGGGTGCATTGGCAACTCATTATATTGAAACTTAGAGAATAGAGTCATCTCTCAAAAAGAACGATATCATGCAGATCAATATATCTTCCAAATGCTATATTGGCACCAACCTATCATTTAACACAGCAAAAGCAGACAGCGAGTACAGATTTATTAAGGTTAGCTCATATATTCTTTATAGTGCTAATATAAATAATAATAATATTTATATCTTTTATGTTCAAGCAATAGCAGAGTTTATCCTCATGACTTCTGAAAACATAAGTAGTCTGTCTACTGACTTTGGGATTTTTTTTCTTCTAATATTTTATTTCCAAAACAAAATATTGATTTGCTTTAACTCCTTGGTGGGAGAAGAACCAAGTTAACCCAAACACAATGTAACAGAGTTTTAAAAAACTCCCCAGTTTAAAATTCAAAATGGAAAAGAATGTTTAGGAATAACAAGATTGTGCTCAGTCTGCTCTAAAAAAAACATTTTTCTGAAATGTTGATTGATGTATCTTAAACCCCCACCCCACCCCACCCCCCACAAATAATCAAGTAACCTCTCTATATTCACATCAAATTCATACAGATAAGCTAGTTGTCCACAGTCAAATCACTGCAATATTTGTTTTTTTCTTTCTCAGTTCCTGAAGTAACCCCAGCTAATGTCAGTGGAGGTGGTGGTACTAAGTCTGAGTTGGTGATCACCTGGGAGGTGAGTGATGTTTGGATTTGGTAAGGGATGCATTTATGGATTTTAGAGCCACATCTGTTAGATGCCTCTTGAAGATGTTGTATCAGACAGCCTTTAACCAAGGGAAGAACAGCTTGTCAAATTATAGCAGTTGTCTACTTCTTCCACCTTTCAGTTTTGGGGGTAAATGGCACATTCATGGTCCAAATCAACTGCCATGTAACACAGTAAAGAGAAATAGCCCAAATCTAGAAGTTCACTATGCAGGTGAAGAATCTGTCGCCTGGAATTCCAAAATCAGAAATAATCCCAAAATCCAGAATTGTCCACATGACTGCTGAGACAGTGACACTTTCGCTTTATCATGGGTCAGTATGAACAGAAATTATTAAAAGGATCAAATATTTAAAATATGGTGGGTCAAACTACCTTCAGGATACATGTGTAAGGTATAGATAAACAAATGAATTTTGTGTTAGACTTGTAACCCATCTCCAAGATAACCACCCTGAGTCCACACAGGAAGATAGGGTGGGATATAAATAAAGTTATTATTATTATTTGAAGCACAACAAGATGAGTCCACAGCAAACAAGATCACTCTGCTGGTTGTTGTATTGCATCACACATTGGACTGTGTGATGTATCGGCGAATAATGAGTGCAGATCCCAGTAAGGTGGCCTTTTGCAGCTGGCAAGTGGTAATTTTGTCAGCGCCAGTTGTGTTTAAGTGCAGGCCAAGGTCTTTAGGCACTTCACCCAGTGTGTCAATTACCCCTTGGACCACCTTTACTGGCTTGTGCTAGGGTCTTTGCAGTTCCATCTTTAAATCCTCATATTGTGTCAACTTTTTCAGTTGTTTCTCTTCAATCCTGCTGTCACCTGGGATTGCAACATCGACGATCCATACTTTGTTTTTTAATACGATTGTGAGGTCAGGAGTATTGTGCTCCAAAACTCTGTTAGTCTGAATTGGGAAGTCCCAGAGTAGTTTGACATGTTCATTTTCTGTAACTTTTTCAGACTTGTGATCCCACCAGTTCTTTGTTGCAGGCAGATGGCATTTGTGGCACAAGTTCCAATTAATCATCTGAGCAACGGTGTTATGCCTTTGCTTGTAATCTGCACTATCTTCTTGCAGCAGCTGAGGATGTGATCTATTGTTTCATCTGCTTCCTTGCAGAGCTTACACTTGGGATCTGTCGTCGACTTTTCAATTCTGGCTTTGATGGCATTTGTTTTAATGGCTTATTCTTGGGCTGCCAGAATGAGGCCCTCGGTCTCCTTTTTCAAAGTTTCATTTGTTAGCCACAGCCATGTTTTTTCTTTGTCAATTTGGCTCACAATTTCTCCCAGGAAAAATTGTTGTTATTATTATTATTATCATCATCATCTCATTATACATATATATGCAAATACAGTATTCCAAAACCTGCAATCCCAAGCACTTTCCATTTCAAGCATTTTGGATAAAGGATGCTTGACCATGTATTTTTAAATCAAACTAACTTGGCTAGCTAGACTAACACATGGATTCAAATACACATGTGCACACATACACTTCAATTTCCTCAGTTTTTCAAATTTCACAGCGAAGTACTTTCTTACACTTACATGTGAAGCTTTATGGTTGATGAAGATATGTCTCAACTGCTTAGTGGAATAGGCCACTTGTATATCTTTATGTATTATTGATAGATTTTTTTAACTCTCCTCCCCTTTTCCTCTAGGTCTGGACAATATGTAAATCCAGATCTCTTAAGATAATTGCTTCTCCATATGGATGAAGAAGCACCCAGCGAAAACCATCGGGTCCCTGTAGGCAAGGGCACTTGCTTTTCCATTTTTATCTTCTTTAGACAAGGATAAAATAAAAGGGATTCCTTAACTTTACAACAGTATTCAAAAACATTGCTGTTGTTTCTTCAGCAATTTTTATTTTTCAGTGTTTGCTTCCTTGTTCAATGTGCTGAAGTCAACTCTTGTTAGAGCTAATTGTTTCCACTTTATTGCTTTCACAAAAACATTTGACAGCATTAAAACTATTGTCCAGTATTTTATTTATTAAATCATTTATTGATTTTGTTTATATGCTGCCTGGATTGGGATCCAAGGTGGATCACAAAAGCATCAACTGAAAGCAGTATAATTAAGCAGCATAATTAAGAGTAACCAAATAAAATTATTTAAGAAATCATTACAAACATATGAAAATTAAAAATGAAATGAAATAAAAGGTTTAAAAGATTAATATTTTAACCCAAAAGCTGCAATAGGCACAATGCATATATATTTTTAAAGGTACCTCCACCAACCAACCTCTATTCTGAAGTCCACAAGAGGCATCTATATTCCAATGTTAATCTGGGCGGCTTCACTAAAATGTAAAAATGCCCTTAAGTGGTGTTCTGCATAATGATATTCCACACAATGAGGCTTTTCATTTCCTTGGCTTCCTTACTGAGACTAGATAATTGGAGTATATGCACTAGTGACCTAAATGTGATGTGATGGCTTCTGGCATCAGACAGCATTTGCCTGCTAGTCTGCATCACACTTCCCCATGCATTCACTGTCATGTTGGAGTTTACAGCAGAGTTAAATTAGGTCATGCCCTTTCTTCAGAACTAACTGCATGCTGTGCCTGGTAAAGTAGAAAGGGCACACAAGGGAGCAGAAGGGACACTGGATAACACCAGAGAGAGCCTTTGTGATCTGAGCAGTGATTTGCACAGCTTTAAATCCTCAGAAATAATGGACATTTTTTCCTGAGGATATAAGACTTAGGAGTGTTACTTTTCGCTCTAAATCACTCCAGCTCATTAAAAACCCAAAATATAATGTAAACATCCCATGGGAATGGTGAGTAAGATATTATTATTGTTATTGTTGTTTTGCTACTGGTTCCAAATAGCAATCAAATACTCCTGTGAAATTACTGCAAGAAGGTAAAATGGGTCCATATTCAGGTAGATCACAACTATGAACAATGCTGTATGGTGATAAGAAATTAACTATTTTCAATTAAATGTGAGCAAATCTCTATGAAAGGATATATGCCAACTAAGATTAATCCAACATGATAAAAGTCCCATTCACATTTTCAGAATGAGGAATTCTAGTAAGTATCCTACCTTCAAAAAAAATTTCCCCACTGGAGAAAAGACCCAAGGTGAATTCACCCACACAGTATCTGCCAAATTTCAGGTACTAGCACTATCACTAATACGGCTTTAGGAAAAGAAACCCATTTTGAGTCACATTGAGAGGATAACTTCTGTGTCATCCAAAGGAACTGAAGTGTTACACTCTCCTTTTGTTAACCTTCTTGTTAACCATCATAGTGTTCAAATTCTATTCTAGAGTATCTTGAGTGTACAGGAAGCTTATTGGTGTTCCTGTAGGCTTGTTTGATAAAAAAAATTGGTTCAAAACGCATTTCAAATGTAGGGGGCACTGGTGGTTCGATTCTAAAGTCAATTCATATTTTCACAGAAAAAAATGTTCAAAACTTCTAAGACTTCTGAATCCTTCCTTAATGGTTTGAAAGTGTTATTTCCTGATTCATTGGGTGGTCTTTAATTTGAAAGTAGTTGTTTTACTCCAGAAGTGGGGGAGCAAGGGGAAGAAATTCATCCACACTGGTTTAAAACAGCTTCTCAGGCTTCAGACAGAAGCAGGAGGGGAGGAAAGGGGGGAAATTCATCCACTCTGGTTTAAAATGGCTTGTCAGCGGGGGGGGCTGGTTTAAAACGGCTTCTCAGGCTTGAGACAGAAGCGGGGGGGGAGAAACTCATCCTTCTCTGGTTTAAAACGGCTTCTCTGGCTTGACTGATTTATAATAGAAATGACAGAAAAAGCTTCGGAAGGGCAAAGGGACTTCCTTAAAAACCACAAAATTTCTTCAAAAAGCAAATATTTCCAAATTTATTCCGAATTATAAAGATTCTGACCAAACCTAACCATGTCTGTGTTCCTGTTTACATAAGTGTTCATAGAAGCTAGCTAACACAAAAGCTCTTTGTCTATTTCTTCCTTAGCATCATGCTATAGTAGGACACCAGAGGTCAAAGGTTAAAGGCAGGCATCTCACCCCAAAGTAAGACACGGGTTGACCATGATTGATAGAAAGCACTGATGACACTAAAGGACGGTGTTGTGAAGGCCACATCATAATACAGTGCATAGCATGGAGACTGCAATGGGTTTGTTCCCTCAATGTAGTCTGAAAACCATAGTGGTAAAAGGACATGAAAGCAGAGGTCTGGAAAAAAAAACAAGCACATGATTGTCTAAACCACTGTTTCTAAAACTGTGTCCTGACCCCAAATGTGTCCCGACCCTTAGCTCACTATTGGGAGCCCGAAAAAAATTGCAACAATGTTTTCTGAATGTCACATCGAGACATTTACAGGAATCTGTTGTTGAGTGTTTACAGTGAACTCTGCAGATGCTTCAGTTGTACTTCATAAAAGGAAAAATCGGCCTTTTTAGCAAGCCTTTAAATGTCAATTTGTTATCAGTAAATGTTTGATATATACCTATTTTCTTTACCTGGGGTCACGTTAAAATTTCTTGGGTCAAAAGGGGTCATGAATGGAAAAGTTTAAGAAGCCCTGAACTAAGCTACAATGCTGTCTAATAAAAATCAAGACACTTTTCTCAAATCTCTGCAAAGGAGCTTTTAAAAGACTCATTTATGATTATGGACTACTGAGTGACCTAAACACTTCCTTGTCCTATCATAGAAGTATGGAACAGGTAAAACTCTCAATCATATTTATGAGTCATATCTTAGGAGGGGATATACAGAGTTTCTCTTTTCAGTAGTGACAACTATTGTAGCAAAAGTAAAAAAAACAAGTTCCAAGAGCATGTCCTCTTCTGGATGAGTATATACATCCCTTGTGTGAACTGGATGCCAAGCTCTGTATTTTTTTGAAGTTGCCCTCAAGAGGGCAGGTGAGATATTTCCACCTTCATTACTAGCTGTACATGTGGATTTCTTGTATCATTTTAGGACGCTCCGTTAAATTTTATAGCAGCTGTAACATGGGATAAGTTTTGGTTTAATGGTTATTTCATTTGCCAAGGTGTTCTGAAATTATACTATATAGATCCACTCACTTCTCAAAGATGTATTTTCCTGTGCCTTTTTGTAAGTTCATTGTACATATTAGGCTACTTTCATGTTTCTCATCTTGTTACAGACAGTTCCCGAAGAGTTACAGAATGGAGGTGGATTTGGTTATGTGGTTGCTTTTCGTCCAGTTGGCACGATTAGTTGGATGCAGACAGTAGTGGCTTCTCCAGATGCCTCCAAGTATGTGTTTCGGAATGAGAGCCTACCACCATTTTCACCATATGAAGTCAAAGTGGGTGTGTACAACAACAGAGGCGAAGGTCCATTCAGCCACGTTACAGTTGTTTATTCAGCTGATGAAGGTAAAGTCTTTCCTGAGGGCAGACTAGCAGTGTTGCATTTCTGACATGCTGCTTGTGTATGAAGCATCCTTGTATGTATATTATTATTAGCATGTTCAGATGATGTCAATACCCGCTTATAAGAATGGCATGCATATAATTTTAGATTTCAGCTTGTGTAAATGCATATTAATCATGATGACATTATTACTGATCGTGTGCCTCAAAAAAAATTAGAGCAGTAATTTTAGCAATAGCCTATATTAAATAAATCTCAAGCCAAAACACTTTTGAAAATAGAATTTTTAAGTATATGTTTAATGGCAACAACATGGTTCTATTAAAGTTGGCAATATGCCCCAGTGGTATGTGTGTACAAATGAGTTTAATGTTCATCCAAAGATAGTGTTAGTTATAATTGGAATAATATAGCCTTCTGGTGCTTTTCAAATCTGCTGGATCACAGCATTCTCACTGGCTACACTGGCTGTTGGACGAAGGGAACTTTATGTGGAGTACAGCAAGTTTTGGTAGGCAGCAACAAGACAGTTGTGTTTGCATTATAGTTTTTTTGATAGCTGTTAACTCAGGAGTCCCCAAACTTAGGCCCCTGGGCTGCATGCAGCCGCTCCTCACACAAAATTTTATTTATTTATTTAAAACATTTATATTTCGCCCTTCTCACCCTGAAGGGGACTCAGGGTGGAGCACAGCATATATACGGCAAAGGTTCGATGTCGGGACAAGAATTCATATATGCATGCATAAACATTAAAAACATTTATCTCGATAATTAAAAGACACCATTTAAAACCATCGTGGTCTGCGTCTAATCTATTTGGCCTGGTAATCTTTCCTATTGCTGTTCTATTGCCCTGTCCCGAAAGATTGGTCCCACAGCCAAGTTTTTACCATCCTTCTGAAGAACAGGAGGGAAAGGGCCAATCTGATCCCGCCAGGAAGAAAGTTCCATAGCCGGTGGGCAATCACCGAGAAGGCCCTATCTCTTGTCCCAACCAATCACGCCTGTGACAATGGCGGGACAGAGAGCAGGGTCTCCCCGAAGGATCTTAATCTCTGCAATGGTTCATAGGGGGAGATGCGTTCGGACAGGTAAATTGGGCCAGGGCCATTTAGGGCTTTATAGGCCAAAGCCAGCACTTTGAATTATGCTTTAGACTTAGGGTCACCCCAAGTCTGAAACAACTTGAAGACACACAACAACAATCCTAATTAACTTGACTATCTCATCAGCCAAAAGCAGGCCCACCCTTCCCATTGAAATACTGGTAAGTTTATGTTGGTTAGAATTGTTTTTCATTTTAAATACTTTATTGTTCTTTCATGGGTTTTTTGCACTACAAATAAGGTATGTCCAGTGTGCATAGGAATTTGTTCATGTTTTTTTCAAACTATAGTCTGCCCCCCAATAGTCTGAGGGATTGTGAACCAGTCCTCTACTTTCAAAATGTGAGAACTTCTGCTCTGTGTTAACTACCCCCTAGCTTTTATATTGCATTCCAAAGATTTGTGATGAAGAAGAGGTGTGTCCATTAACATGAACTTACCATCAAACCATTGTTCTTTCTTTTTAGAGCCCAACAAAGCTCCAACCAGCATCTTTGCCAGAAGCTTGTCTGCTTCAGAAGTGGAAGTATTTTGGTCCATGTTGCCAGAAATGCAGAGCAAAGGAAGAATACAGGGCTATGAGGTAGAAATACAAAAAGCATTAACTGCCTAAAGTAAATTGCTCTGTTCAACAGCCTTATATTACACACTGTTTATAACTATGTGGAACACCTTTCACCCAAGGCTCCGGCCTCCTCGTCTCTTCTTTCATTGTTTAACCCAAGGGCAAGGTTGCTTAAGGAAAATAAATTGATTCGCAAAATAGATCCATGCCCTCTCCATTTTGAGGATCCACTTTAATTTCTCGAAGCATCTAATGCTTATCTAACCTTGTATCTAATGGGGCAGGCTTGCGACCTAGCAATGCCACTCGTAGATTTAGCTCAGACAGACATTAAACATCAACAAGAAAAAAATATTATTACAAGGCTTCTATATAACACCAACAAAACTAGGCGAACTAACTAGCCTGAGTCACTATGTGTCACAATTGTAGCAAATCAAATGAAGTCTTTATTTATGGTCAGTGACTAGTTTAGAATCTCAACCACTCATCCATATTAGTAAAGTGTTTACATTAGGTTAGGATGTACATTAAAATTTAACCCCACTAAAAGGATACTTATAAAAACCCTACTATTACAGGTTTTGAAAAGATAACTATACCTTAAAACTATTTCATGTCAAAAACATCTCAACCCATGCTATCCAACTGCTGGACATAATTATATCTTTCCTTTCCCTTCTTTCTCCAGATAACTAAACCCCCAAGTAACCCATTACATGTTTAAGATACACATGTATTCATTATGCCCCTCAACTTCTACATGGTTCATATCCAAATTCTTCTCAGCTCCCTATGTGTGTGTGTGTGTGTGTGTGCTTTTCTTCCAGGCCAACTAATTACTGTTGTTATTATTAAACCACAGTATCGTTCATTATCGTCCTGATATAAAGCTTCACGAACTGTCTTACCATTACTTCTCTAGCTATTATGAACCTTTCCTAAACTGAGTGTTTAACTACCAACTACTTTACAACTCACCCTCCCTGTTTTTCACCATTCTGTGAGTTGTGATGCACTCACTTCTAAAATGGGTGAATTTCAGCTCCTATGTCTATTACATTGTTTTTCATCTGAAATAGTTATAAAAGTATGGAAAGTGTGTTTAAATTGTTTAACCCCCAAAACACTAATCCAATGGATGTCTCAGTGGTCTCCTGCATGTGATTGTCATTCGTATTACATCATGTATGAGAAATAATTGAAGAATCCACAAATAAAGAGATCAGAAATGCTCAACACCCAACATAGGACCACAACTTTACTAGAAGCAATTTTGGTGCATATTGCATTTTAAATTTGAGCCACCTTCTCACATATATAGTAAGCATCCCACTCCCTCAAAGTTTAGTACCACATTCAAAAATATAGAACTGGACATCAAAATTGGAAATGGCCTTTGCAGGGGGACAGTCCTCTGCTGTGGGTCTATGAAGACAACAATATCTGGTAATCAGAAAACTCAAGGAGAATGTTTAAGGACTATAAAGTTGACCTTCATGAAGATTGCTGCAGCTAGTCAGATATGCTGACTGCTGGTTTCATGCATGAAAGGACTATCCTGAATAGTTGTAACCTTCTGGTATGAAAGCAATGGTAAGATTTGTTGAGAGGTACTAAAACAAAAGCCCTAAAATAACTATGTCTTCTAAGTCAGGTTACATTTTTTTTCCAATAGTCAAAGTCATTTCATGACTGATGTAAAAGTCATATTAAGGCTGTCTTTTTACCTAAAATAGAGCCTTGACACTCCTGTTCCATAAAATATCTGAACACCTCAAATGACCACTAGTTTTAACTGGTGCATCTGTGGACCATCATGGTTCACAAGTTGCTATGTGACCATTATAAGGCTGAGTTTTTCTAATGTAAAGAAACCCCAAATAATTGATGTGTTGTACATGTTTGGCTCAAAGCAGAATTGTTCCAAGAAGACATTTACTTTTAGATGGCACAGAGAAGAGAATAATTCTTGATGACAGGAAACTAGGGCAATCAATTTGGGGATGCATTTGCAATGTTATCAGATACAGATTTGACAGTAGAAATCTAATTCTTGTGTGAATGGTGTTCTCCCAGAAGATAACTTCTGCTTTTTGCTTCCTTCCTTGTTAGATGTATAGTCTGCCGTACTCCAGGAATGGCACTTAACTTGCGATAACACAAAATAATAGGAAGATTGCAGCCATGCAGTTGGGCAGTTCAAAATAAAAAAGCATGCATTTTATTTGTACAGGTTAGGTACTGGAGACATGGAGATAAAGAGGAGCAAGCTAGAAGAATGAAAACCATGACGAACCAAACATTTGCCAAAATCAACAACTTGAAGGGCAATGCATTGTACCACCTAGCTGTCAAGGCTTACAACACTGCAGGGATGGGACCTTCCAGCGCTGTAGTCAATGTAACAACCAAGAAGCCACGTGAGTGCTGAGGGAGCACTTCTTTCATATCAATATGACTTGCTCGATTTTGCTTTTGTATGTGTACCATTAAGATGATAGCCATATCTGTGATTTTATTCATCGAGATACACACAACTGGACATGACAAATTTGTATCTTCCTGCTACTCACCAATACTTATTCACATTATATTTTCCAATGGCTATACAGTGTGTGTGTGTGTGTGTGTGTATGTTTGTCCAAAAAGTCATTGTTTCCCCTTGACATTAAGTTTAGTCATATCCAACTCTGGGGGTGGGGGTGCTCATCTCAATTTCTTAGATGCCTCTAAGGTCATGTGGCTGGCATGACCACTGGAGCAGTACCTATTGATCTATTCACTTTTGCATGTATTTGAACTGCTAGGTTGACAGAAGCTGGGGCTAACAGTGGGAGTTCACCTTGCTCCTCAGATTCAAACTGCCGACCTTTTGGTCAGCAAGTTCAGCAGCTCAGCAGTTTAACCCACTGCACCAACAATTCATTAACTCATTAAATAGAGGAGTTCACATCTCCACAGAAATTATAAACGTGTTTCAACAAAGAAAATCTTACTAACTAGTAATATCCTATGTCTTATGTTTTACTTTTAGCACCAAGCCAACCACCTGGAAACATCATATGGAATTCATCAGACTCAAAGATTATACTGAACTGGGATCAAGTGAAAGCACAGAATAATGAATCTGAGGTGAAAGGATACAAAGTAGGTAATAGGCAACAAAGCATGCATTCAGTGACTTGTCATTATAACCAGACACTGAGATGTCTCATAGCATTAAATTTACTATGCAACAGGTTAATTACAGGTGACCATGTAAATTGAATAATGCAATAGAAACTGAGATGTTCACTTGGGGTGTGATCCTAAGCACCCTTAGTAATCTGTTAAAGTCAGCAACATTGCTTGTCAGTATATATGTAAAGGATTAGATTGACTGTGTTCTGTGTATGATTCCAATAATCATAAGACATCAAATCTTTACAATAATTAATGGCTCTGTGAAAAGCAAGCACAAATTAGACAAAAGCAGCATCCCAACACCAGGGCAAAAAAATTACTTCAGATAAATTGATGATATGGAATCAATGTATTCCATACACTTAGAGTGCATATGAGACTTCCTAATTATTCTTATGAGAGTATTTTGTACTGTTGCAGTGGTATAAAAGATACAGTCTATATATTGTACCCTAGGCTTGACTGGATCTTAGTAACCCACTCACAACACAGTCTCTGCGGTTAAATGCTTTATTTAGAATAAATGATATAGAAAAGGCAAAAGTAAGAATCAAACTGGAAGCAGTTAAATGTCAAGAATTGGTCCTTGACCGACAGGCAAGTCTCTGGAAGTTGCAAAGGACAAAGTCTCTTGATGCCACAAGGGCTAATCCACAGGCCCGATAGCCTGACTTGGTAGCAGGGTCCCCACGGCTAGGAAGACCTCCCTGGTCCCCTCAGTGGAGCTTGGCAAGGTATTTCAAAAGTTGGCATGAGATGAAGTCCTGCTTGGGCCTTTATAGGTTTGGATCTACCTAGCTCCGCAATGTTCTGACTTCTCCTGGGCCTTCCCACGGGAACAGAAAGGGAGTCTTTCGCTTCTCTCCTATCTGCAGACTTCTGGAATTCCACCTCGTTAGCTGGGACAGCTGTGGAAAAGGGAGGCTGCGAGCCGACTCGGCTCCACGTGTTGTTATCTCTATGGGAAAGGGCCGCGCTGCGTTTCTCTCTGGCCCGCTGGGGCCCTGTTGAGGGAAATGGCTGAGCCTGGCTTTCTGGCCTCTCTGCCTTCTTGCTAGAGACATGGCGGCAGTTTGGTTCACCGGAACCGGGCTGTGGTGTGACACTATATAAAAAATGTCAAAATGGCCCTGCTGGGTCAAATTCATCTGGAAAGTTCAAAAGCAGGACATGACTAAAACAGCGCTCACCTGCTCATATGTCCCAAGAGTGTGATGAAGCATACTATTTCCGCTATTGGAAGTAATAGGGTGACTGACTAGTCACTAATGGCCTTATCATCAGTTTTAAAGTCATTCAATTGATTGTGATGGTTGTATCTTGTGATGTTATATCTTGCAATAGCATAGTTATATCTTGGTTATATCTTGCAAAAGCATAGACATGAAATAATAAAATCTCTGTTCACACACTGGCCAATCAGTTGCCTGTAGGAAGCCTACTAGACATACCTTCTATGAACAAGCATGTCCTAAATCTCCCACTGCTCAGGTTTAGTGAATGGTTCTCATTTTCCCATATGAAGAAGAACTTAGCCACCTTGAGTCCCTTTGGGGAGAAAGGCAGGATAGAAATTTATTTATCATGTCTGAAGCAAGTTGAGGGTACATTTAAAATGCATTTACAAACACAAAGTTCTAAACACTTGGCATTGTGCTAAATGTCCTTTGATCAGAAGCCGGCCACTTGGAGTGTCTCTGGTGTCGCTGTGAGAAGGTCCTCCATTATGCATGTGGCGGGGCTCAGGGTGCATTGTAGTAGGTGTTCTGTGGTTTGCTCTTCTCCATACTCGCATAGAAATTATAATAATAATAATAATAATAATAATGAACCCTATCCAGTTTTTTTAAAACATTTAGGCTATGAGAGAATTCTGCCCAGTGTTTCTAGTCAGTTCTTTGTCTGTCTGGTTTGTTTGTTTGTTTGTTTTTGTCTTGTGCCAATGTGTGGCAAAAAAAATTTCATGGATCAGTTGTGTGTCATTTGTTGCAATGATCATTAAACCAGTTCAACATTACATCACACAGCATTGCACTGAGGCCAAGTGCTTGCATCTGAAAAATATTTTGCATTGCATTGTTTATCCCACAACTTGACCTGGTTACAACCTCAGTTCAAAAATGGAACAAAAAGGTGGTGATCGATCCCTCTGTACTTCCCAATGAGAAACATTCATCAGATTTAATTAAATCCTGGCAATGTGTTTTTAGTTTCTAGAGAGTAAGGTCAAAGCATCAGTCCTGATTTTATGAAAATAAGTGTAGGAAATCTTTTATGATCAATACACATTTGTATACAATAATACTGGAACGTTATGTTATCTGGAAATTAAAACATTTTTAAAAATGGAGTTTCTACAGTCATTTTGACATTCAATCTAAGTCTCTTTCTTTTCCTCTTTTTCCTTGGCCAAATATATGGCATTCAAGGTTTTTTACAGATGGAATAAACAAAGCAGCACCTCTATAATAGAAACGAACAAAACATCTGTGGAGCTTTCACTACCTTTTGATGAAGATTACATCATAGAAATAAAGCCATTCAGTGATGGAGGTGATGGCAATAGCAGCGAGCAAATCCGAATTCCAAAGATATCAAGTGAGAGCATTTTTGTCTACATGCTATCACCACGTCTACAGGCAAAGCAAATAATGTGTCTTCTCTCATTTTTGCACTTCTGAATTTTTGTGTTAGCATATTATGTATTTGTAAGGGGGAACAATTTAGCATTGTTCAAGTTTTGCCAGACGCCGTATCTTGAACACCCACCTCAGAGTTTTCTTATTATTGTTATGAGTGGCTTGAGTGTTTTTAGACGGATATTGTTAGAACTGCAGTTTTTTAAAAAGAAAAGAATGTATTTTTAAAATCTTAGAATAATGCGAGTGTTAAAATTCCTCTGAAAATTCCTGTAAAATATCTCACAGTCACTTTTAAAACTAGATAACATTAGTCATTGTACTAGTAAAGTAACTTTTTCCCACTTAGAGCACTGCTTTCAAAACATATTTCCCCTTGACCATTCCGCAATGTTAGAAATAGGTATATTACTCATATGATACATTCAAGCTTTGAAATTAAAAAACAATTGTTTTAGAATGAGACTGGTCTTATGTCAAATTTGTTAATGTTGTACACACCCAAACAGTGTGACTAAATAGTTCTTTTATTTGTACATTACGTATTTAAATGCTAATACTGTGTTATATTAGTCAGAGTCAGGGCTGGATTATGACTTTTAGAAGCACAAAGTCAGTAAAATATTTTTGTGCCTCCCCATATGTGTCCGATGCAAAATATAAACAATCTGGAGATAGACAGATAGATAGATAGATGGAACAGAACTTACAGTAAACTGGAAAATAACATTTATTACATATACTGAAGAGCCCTCCCCTGTGGCACATCAGGTTACTCCACTGAGCTGCTGAACTTGCTGATCAAAAGGTCAGCAATTCGAATCTGGAGAACAGGGTGAGCACCCACTGTTTGCCCCAGCTTCTGCCAACCTAGCAATTCAAAAACATGCAAATGTGAGTAGATTGATTGGTACCGCTCTGGCAGGAAAACAAAAGTGCTCCATGTATTCATGCCGGCCACATGACCTTGGAGGCGTGTACGGTCAACACTGGCTCTTCGGCTTAGAAATTGAGATGAGCACCACCGCCCAGAGTCGGACACAACTAGACTTAATGTCAAGGGGAAACCTTTACAGTAAACTGGAAAATAATATATACTTTACTTTATTTATATCTGAAAAGTTTCCCCCTTTTTTTCTAATTGCAATGTCCTTAATCATGGGAACCCCTTTTGGCAGAATCTGGTTCGAGTGTACCATCTGCAATTTAGCTCCACGTGGTAAATCCCACAATGGAAAAATTCTGTGCTGCCCCCTTCCTTTGAAGCCCTCAGCCTGTGCTTATTATTCTCAATTGTTAATTCAGCCCTGGTCAGAACAATGGATTACATTTACTCCCGTAAGACAATATAGGTTATGTCGTCACACTTCTGCAGTTCCCTATGTAAAATACATTTTAGAAGAAATTAAATTTTTACAGGCTAAATTAAATACTGCATTAGCATATATGCCTCCATTTATGTGACAGGACCCACACCCCAACTGATACAATACAGTGCATAAATTAAAATGTAACAATATGCTTCGGATAATGGAAAAATTCATGTAAAACATGTATATGCATATGAAAGTAGAACTATTGACTGGAGAAATTCTCCTTCCCACTTCAAACTTATTTAGCCTTGCTGAATTAATACTAAAGCTTTTTATTTGATTCTGATTGTAGATGGCACATATTTTATGATACCGAGGGCATGATCATTGTCAATTTGAGGGGGAAATGTCATTTGTTGCACAGGCAGTCTATGAAGCACAGTATCTGCAACATCTTGATTTCTCCATTTCTTTCTCCTAGATGCAAGAGGGTCAAGTGCTTCGACTTCAAACGCCTGCACTCTGTCTGCCATCAGCACAATAATGATTTCCCTCACAGCTAGATCAAGTTTATGACAAAAAATATCTAAAGGACTTCCTGTTAACGATATAACTAAACAACATTTAGCTAGTTGTTTTGAAGACACCCAGTACTAAGTAATATTGTTGTTCAAGTACATCTTACTACTGGAAAAAATGTTTTATGCTTCTCTAGGAATGGCATTATACGGTACTTCCTCAAAGCAAATATAGCTTTGTCTGAAGTTTCCTTGGAAACTCTGCAATGCACTGAAAACATCTGTAATATGATGTTACCAAAGCAGTTTACATATGTCCTTATATGCATATTTTTATTATATATTTAGTGTTTTATAGACTTTTTTAAGGTTAACATATGATGTAGATATTAATTTCCTTTCCCCTCTGCTATAAAATACTACTGATGACATTAACCTTGCAAATATATATTGTTTTGGAATGTTTTATGGCCAGAAGGTCAAAGTTCTCAATAATCATTTTTGAATTGATTGTATAGTTTTACAAGAGTGCATATTGATGGAGCTCTTTTGGCCTTGATTTCTCCTCCAAAACTTCTGGAAACAGAAAGGGTTCCCCTATGTTTTCTATGAAGCCTGCCCTTCTCTCCCTTCCTCTCCTGTTGTTGACCCTCAAGCTGCACACATAGACACTAACACACATGCACATACTGCTGATAAGCTGAGACTCTCCTCGTGGTCTTGTTTAATGAGTCACTCCTCTCCATAGACTGCATTCACAAGGAAAAGATAGATGCACTTGAAGCATGGGACATATGCCCTGGGCACAACTGAACACAGAAGAATTAATGCCTTTGAGGATCCCTGTGATATAGGGAGAATGGGAATGGATCAAATAGTCTCGCTTCCATCCCATACTTTTTCCTATGCAGGATATCATTTTTTTTGGAAGATCAGATGATTAAAATAAATTAATGCATTTTCTTTCAGGCTGTTAAGTCAAGCACAGAATAATCATCTAGGTTATATTTTGATGATGCCTATCAAGATTTATATCTGAATGTACTGATTTAGCTTTCTCTAACATTTAACAAATATTGAATAAATGTTCATTCCATTTAGCTCGCATCACTCCAGTGGTGAAGTAAAACCAACACTGTTATAGCAGAGAACAAATCCATTTGGGATTCCAAAAGTGGTAAAAATCTTAAATTCGAACAGTTGGACAATTTATTTCTGAATTTTCACCATTTTAATCACGAAGTCTGCAAATCTGGAAGACCTTATATGAAAGATAGCTATACTTTCTTGTCTGAGCAAATATTTGTTTTGACAGATATACATAGTAACTGTAATTCTCTAAAGATTGGTTTCATGCAGTTATCCATGGCTATAGATTTTGTTTGACTATAGGTAAAAAAAATAACGATAACAACATTTCCATGAATTAGTTCTCTTACAATGCATGTCTGGGTGTCTCCATGCCATTTAAAATGGTTTTTCTCTCTTTGACAATTTCCAATCCTCCTGGCTTTCTGCTATCACAAGAGATAGAACCTGAAATTGTATGTTCTAAAGACCAAGGTTCCGTTTTCTTGACCACGTTGTCATACATATCTTGTGTGTTAGTAAAATTGAATTCAGATGTGAGTACAATCTTTCATGGAGTCATTTCATGCAGCCTCTGTTCATTCCAGTAACGCTTGTGCTGGAGCATAGTTTGGCGAATGGCCCAACCCAGTGGGTTCAGTCTGCATGCAGAGGTTTTAATGTCGGCATGAAGTTCTACACAAGTCAGCTCATGCGGAGCTTCTGTGTGCACTAGTCTAGCAAAGTCCTAGATCATGTCCAAAATTTATAAGAAAAATATATTAATACAAAAGAGATTTCTTACTATGGAAAAATTTTGTAAGTATGCTCAGATGGATGAATGACCATTCAAAGGATAGACTTTTCTATTAATTTTTTCCCAAGTTTTAAAAATGCACAGCAGAGGTTTCTAATTTGTTCTCCCGAATAGCTTAAATCTGCCTGTAATTTGTCTCTTTTCCTTCCAGAACAATACAAGCTAACTTTTAAACCTTTAAAAATATATTTATTAAGTAATTCATAACCAGGATTCCACTTGTGTAAGTCAGGGGTGTTAACCAGAGAAATATTGTCAGTATTTCAAGCTGTGTTCCTTTCTTAGTTTGATATGGTTACTTCTATGTAAAAACAAAAAACTTTAAAAAAAACTGCAAAACAAAATAATGAAAGAAAAAAAGCCGATGTAGTTTTTCTCCCCAGTGTAAATGATATTTATCAGTGATCTAGCAGATGTAATCTTTTTTAAAGTTATTGGTAATAAATATTCTGTTATTTGTAAAGATCCCTGTCTTTACGCACATTTTTCCTTCAGACTTGGTGGTTTGAGACAAATAGCTTCACATATGGAGTTCTGCCTCTCTTATAAGTATACAAATTTCCAGGGCCAAGTGAGTTACATCTAAAGGTAAAGAATTGGCAGAAATAATCGCTGAACCACTGGCAATAATCTTGGGGAACTCCTGGAGAACCAGAGAAATTGCAGCAGAGTGGAGAAGGGCAAATGTTGCCCCCATCTTTAAAGTGAATGGGGGGGGGGAGGACCTTTACTGACATTAATACCAGGAAACAGTGCAGGAACTTATAAAGGGATGTTGTGACCAATAAGTCAGAATTGAAAAGTTGACAACAGATCCAGAGTGTAGACTCTGCAAGGAAGCAGACAAAATGATAGATCACATTCTCAGCTGCTGCAAGAAGATCATGCAGAGACAGACTACAAGCAGAGGCATAATACTGTTGCTCAGATGGTCCATTGGAATTTGTGCCGCAAATACCATGTGCCTGTGACAAGAACTGGTGAGATCACAAGCCTGAAAAAGTTACAGAAAATTAACATGTCAAACTACTCCAAATTCAGACTGACAGAGTTTTGGAGCATAATACTCCTGACCTCACAATTGTGTTAAAAAATTAAGTATGGATCGTCGATGTTGCAATCCCAGGCAACAGCAGGATTGAAGAGAGACAACTAGAACAGCTGGCATGATACGAGGATTTAAAGATAGAATTGCAAAGACTCTTGCACAAGCCAGTCAAGGTGATCCCAGTGGTGATTGGCACACTGGGTGCAGTGCCTAAAGACCTTCGCCTGTACTTAAACACAACTGGCAGTAACACAATTACCATCTTCCAGCTGCAAAAGGCCACCCTACTCGGATATGCATACTACTGCATGAAATCAAAGAGTTGGTCATTTTCTGGTAGAATTGCGGGGAGGGGAGAGAGAAGTAGAAAACACTTGTGGTACAAAGCTATGGAAATTGTACATCTCCTCCCTTCAATATGGTCATTCATGAAAACCAAAATGTCTTAAGAATGTTAAACCCATTTACTTTATGTGTACAAGATGTTACATTATGTTTAGTCAGATCATTAGTCCAGCCAGCTTTATATAATTTAAACAAGATGATAAAAATGGATCAACTTGGAATGCCAGGAATAAAAAGAGGTATTGTTTGCATGTAGACCATCAACACTGCCATCGATCTACAGCCTTTCTTTGCTGTCTTTTCCCAGTTGTGCTCTCACAAGAAACCTGTTTTCCTTTCCATCTACTGTATATTTACACAATTTAAGAGCTTGGTACACAACTTGACACATAGCAATGGCATGCACATAAGTGCTGCATGATTAAAACATCACAGGGTCTCTGTGAAACATCAATTTATGATGATTAAATGACCTCTCTCTGTGAGTGTATGTTGAAGTTGCCTGTTGACCTACATAGACCCCGGGGAATTTCACAGGGTTTTCTTATGCAAGGAATACTCAGAGGTGATTTAGCCAGTTCTTTACTCTACAATAGAGCCCCCAGTGGAACAGTGAGTTAAAGCACTGAGCTGCTGAGCTTGTTGACCAAAAGGTCGCAGGTTCGATTCCGGGGAGTGGCATGAGCTTCCACTGTCAGCCCCAGCTTCTGCCAATCTAGCATTTTGAAAACATGCAAATGTGAGTAGATCAATAGGTACTGCTCCAGCGGAAAGGTAACAGCGCTCCATGCAGTCATGACGGCCACATGACCTAGGAGGTGTCTACGGACAATGCTGGCTCTTCAGCTTAGAAATGGAGATGAGCAACCCACCCGAGTCAGACACGACTGGATTGTCAGGGGAAAACCTTTACCTTACTCTAAAATACAGCCTACAACACCTCAAATTCATTGGTGGTCTCCCATTCAAATACTAAGTAAAGTTTTCCTTGCTTAGCTTCCAAGATCATACAGGATCTGGTACCTTGACAGTTCATTGCTCTCCATCAAAACTATGTTAACACAGTGACTTCAAAAACAGGCCTTAAAACTAGCAAGAACCTTTCCTGTCTATCCAAAGCGCTACTTCACATTATCTATATTCCTCAGAGTGTTCTCTCACCATACGCTTTGATAACTATTTACATAATTTCCTACCAAGGCAATGTCCATCTGGTTATTGTCAATAACACTAAAATCCAGTGACTGGGTTTCATTTTTATTTATGAGACATTAATCAGAAGCACAAACATTTGTCCAATTCTGCTGAGCTAATATGCATATCTTTCATGTTTAATCATACTCTGTGGTTATGGGGCTAGTTTGGCAGCTGAGAGCTGAGCATTACAGACAGTTTCTAATCATTGAGCCTGGTGTCCTGCTACATAGTTATACAAATATAAAACATGCTGTACAATCCCTGTTGTAGCTATCTGCTAAGGATGGTCTGCAGCTCAGAATGGATTAGCATTCTCAAACAAGAAAAAATGAGGAACAAAACAAATGGAAATGCATTCATATCATTAGCTTTCTATCATATACTATGAATCTATTTTTGGTGCAAGGAAAGTGTGCCAAAATCTTCAACCTAATTACACGCCACCTAATCACTGGACAAATTGCTACATTAATGCAAAACAGTTTTCATACATGGCTTTCCTTGTAATATCTTAGAGCAGTTGAGCAGCTTGTTTGCTGCTCATGAACTTGGGCAACAGTTCACACATTCATCCAGAGAGAGGTCTCCAAAAATACAATAACAAAGAAGCTTATTGCTTTTGATAAAGGACCACATTTGCAAGCAAGTGCTTGCCATTGCACCACTGCACTAATTTCAGCTCTGTTGGCTTTGTATTCAAAGGAAAAAAGAAACCTCAAGAAATCTTAATCATCAGTCTCTCGCTGTTCATTTCAAAAACCATTCTTGCTACAATATCAGACCCAACAATAAAGTGAAACTTTCCCATGTACCTTTCAGTATCTTCACTATCGCTTTCACTTTCTTTCCTCATTCACCACATCAACCAGTTTAAATACTGATGTGATTCTAGCAACCAATTGACATAGGTTTTATTTTGTTGCTGTTTGTTGCTGGCAAATTTGCATCAATTTATGATAAGCTACTGAATTGAGAGTCCTCCAAGATAGCCTTCCTTGGGTAGTGCAAACTTAGCTCCGTTGTGGCATTCTTGAGTCTTCTTTGCCGAATGCATTCTACTTGATCGTGTTTCATTGTATTCACTAATTAATGTTTTCTAATGATAGCTCCACAATATGATCAATTTAATCTGCTTTGCGTCTAGGACTTTAGGCCTGATTTTTCTCTCTGATCCATTTATTTGTCTTTCTTGGTAGACCAAAAAGCAAGGGGTAAGTCACCTCATCCTATAGGAATCCTATTCCCCAGTACTGCAGAATTATGCAGTTTGGGATGGTTGAGTGGCTTTAAGAAGTGCTTCCAAGATTAGGGGGTGCATCTACATTAAGTCGAACATGAATTTAGGGTGGTCTTGCCCTAAAGGGGCAGAAGGCAGTAAGCCCTTCTTTTCCAATCAATATGGAAAGGAGATCTACTAAAGTTCTGGATCTTATCCACAGAGACATACACAATAGAATTAATGCATTTTGACACTACTTTAACTGCCATGGCCCAATGCTATGGAATCACAGGAGTTGTAATTTTGCAAGTTCTTTAGTCTTCTCTGCCAAAAATGTGGATGCCTCACTAAAATATAAATCCCAAGAGTCCATGGCATTGAACCATAACAGATAAAATGTGCTCAAACTGCATTAATTTACCTTGTAGATGCAACCTAGGTCAGGAGATGAAGCACAGCTACAAGATGGTTGTTATGCCTCTGATGAAAGAGCCACAAAAAGTGCATACATAATGTTCAAAGCAGAGTTCATACCATTGACCTCCAATTGCATTGGATTTGTATTCAGATAAAGCAGTAATATTTTCCTGTAAATATTCATTAATTTCAATAAGGACAAATGTAAAATACTACACTTAGGCAGAAAAAAATGAAATGCAAAGATACAGAATGGCTAATGCCTGGCTCGACAGCAGTACATGTGAAAAAAAAGATCTTGGAGTCTTCATGGACAACAAGTTGAACATGAGCCAACAGTGTAATGCAGCAACTAAAAAAGCCAATGGTTTTTGAGCTGCATAAAAAGGAGTATAGTGTCTAGATTGAGGGAGGTCATGGTGCCTCTCTATTCAGCTTTGGTTAGACCTCACCTGGAGTACTGTGTCCAATTCCGGGCTCCACAGTTTAAAACAGATATTGACAAGCTGGAAGGTGTCCAGAGGAGAGCAACTAAAATGATCAAAGCTCTGTAGACCTAAGAAGGATATAACGGAACTGGAAAAGGTACAGAAAAGGGCAACAAGAATGATCCAAGGGATGGAGCGGCTCCCTTATGAAATCAGGTTGCAACGCCTTGGTCTTTTCAGCCTTGAAAGACGGCGTTTAAGAGGTGACTTGATCGAAGTGTATAAAATCATGCATGGGATAGAAAAGGTGAATAAAGAAAAATTATTTTCTTTGTCACAAAACACTAGGACTAGAGGGCACTCCCTGAAGCTCCAAGGTAGAAAAATTAGGACTAATAAAGGGAAATATTTCTTCACCCAGAGGGTCATTGGGTTATGGAATTTACTTCCAGAAGAGGTTGTGACAGCTGTCAGCCTGAACAACTTCAAGGCAGGATTAGACAGATTCATGGATACCAAGTGTATCGGTAGTTACTGAAAAGGACATTCAAGTGCCACCTCGGAGTTGGTTGAGGTAGGCAGGATTTCCCTGGGTACTGGTTGTGGGGGGTCGGGAGCAGGTCAGGGTTTTGCCCTCCCTTCTGCTCGAGATCCCCATGTACAACTGGGGGCCACTGTGTGATACAGAATGCTGGACTAGATGGGCTGAGGTCCGATTCAGCATGGCTCTTCTTATGTTCTTATGTTCTTATGACCATGCCCTTTGAAAGGCATCATAAAGAACTGGGTATGTTTAGCCTGCAGAAGGTTGAGAGGAGACATGATAACCATGTATAAATATGTCTAAATATGTCATAAGGAAGAGAGAGTAGGGTTGCTTTCTCCTGCCCTGGAAATTGATCTTGAAGCAATGGGTTCAAATTACAGGAGAGGAGATTCAACCTGAACATTAAGAAGAACTTTCTGACTGTAGGAATTGTTCACCAGTGGAATTTTCTGCCTTGGAGTGTGGTGGAAGCTACTTCCTTGGAAGCTTTTAAATAGAGGCTAGATGGCTATCTGTCAGAGCTTGGACTAGATGTCCCATGTTGTCTTTCCCAACTCTATGATTCTATGATTCAGTGGATATCACCATTTAAAATCCACCTATAACCATAAATCTAAACACAAAAATAAGTTGGTTATAAGTTCCCAAAAGTAGGAAATATGATTCATTAAGAGAGACCATGTTTTTGGTCTGCCTTGTTTGTGCTTCACATGGGCCCTGTCTGCAAAACTTCTAAATACTGGTTAGAGATCCGTTGCAGTTAGATAGAAAATAAACAGCTGAAGCACGTGGGGGTCACATGATTATCAAAACTGTTCTGAACAGTGGACTTCAGTTTAAGGTGAAAAGGAAAAATGAAGAGAGATTAAATCACACTGAGAAATTTGGTGATTGACAGGAATTTGTATGAAACAGATTATTTCCATTTACTATTAATTACTCAGTTGCAAATTATATCTGGTTGGTATGCGCACAGTCCAAAACATGGCACTGTTCTGGAATCAAAGTTGTTCTTTGTTTACATCTTTTCATCAATACAATACATTGTATGATGAGATTGCTGAACTAGAAATTATGTTTTTCGCTTCTTTACCTTCTATTGTAATAGAAAATAAAGAAGGAACACTTGAATTAGAATATACAGTGTCCCTTCACTTATTGCTGGGGCTGTGTTCCAGGACCTCCTGCAATAAGTGAAAAATCGCAATGTGGGGATGCTCTATTTATTTTAATATTTATACATTAATTTAGTAGTTATACACTATTTTAAGTCTTTATAAACTTAAAATAAAGTGAAGGAAAGGAAAGAAAGGCCCTTCAAGGCTGGAGGAAGGGAGGGAGGACTGAGGAGGGAAAGCGCCTTGAAGAATGGCAGTGGCAAAACCCCACAAAACAACCAAAAATACCATGATATTTATTTTAAATTAATATTTTTTGAAATCCGCAAAACAGCGAGTCCGCAATAAGCGAACTGCGAGGGAACACTGTATTATCTTCATCAGGGATTTTAAAGGCATGTGAATTCCTTGGCTTTAACTTGGGCAATAAAAGAAATTCAATTGTATCCAGGCCCGTAGCCAGGATTTTGATTCGGGGGGAGGGGGCTGAGTCTGAGTGAGAGAGGGTCTATCCTAGCAAACCTTTTGTATCATTATTCCAATAACCCCATGCATATGGGATATATTGAGCATGGGGATCAGATCATGATATAAATAAACATAATTTAAATAATGTGCCAGTAAGACCTTCTCGTGGACCACCTTGAGAATTGGGGGGGGGGGACTGAAGCCCTCCAAGGCCCCCCCCCTCCCGACTACAGTAATAGCACAATACCCACAGAAATACAACTCATATTGATGGACATTGCCCAACAACAGTGCTTGGTAGATTGAACTAAGTGATTGTCCAATGGGACGTCATTTAATTCATTGTACAGCTGAAAATGTATGGACTATGCTCCATCTTTCTAGATGGGTATTGGTTTATGGATAGTTTATTTGGGGGTAAGGTACCACTAATGCAATTATAGATAACTATGTCGTGTTTCATTCTCAAAATCCCAAAATGATGGACAGTAATGCAATACCCTCTGGAATGAATGGGAAAATACTCAGAAATAACCTTAATAACGATATTAATAAACAAAAGTTTTGTCACATTCATAGTAAGGTTATAGAATATTTTTACTCATCCTGTCAAAAAGCATTAAAAGCACCAGTTCTCTGGCAAACTCCTTCTGTCCAGGTGAGCTTCCAGTGTCTACTAGTCTCTATTTGGTAGTCTAAGTAGGGGACTTCATCATGAGAACTATACAGGACTTACAGGAAGAAGAAAAGAGATAATGATTCTTGGTATGTTCTCATCTCTTCCACAGACACCTTTCATATTCAACAATGTCACTGATTACACCTTTTTAACAAGACGTATCTTGTAAAAAGGAGAAATTGCTACAGAAAAAATGCTAAAAGAAATGCAATCTAGGCAGATAGGATATGAACATGTACTAAAAGAGGAATGCTCATGGCTGGGAATCTACATCTCTACCTCTGACAAGGATTCTGAAAACAGCTTATTTCAAATTTTGTAATTAACATTTTGTACTTCATACCACCTTGGGAAACTTTTCTTGGTGGAAAAAGTCAGGCTCATAATGGCCCACTTTTTAAAGAGAATGTGAAATGTCATAATGAATGAAGGAAATAATACAAGTGCTTTGTCCAACATGAATGCATGTGATTATTACTTTGTCCATTTTTGTTTTCACTTCATGTTGGTCCTGTTTCAGTTTGTGATCCTTGCTGAACAAGCGACAACATCAGTGCCCACAGCCTGGGTCTATGAGCACTTTCAGGCCCTATAAGAAGCTCAGTTCGGCCAGAACTTTGTCTATCTCTCAAAGACTTTGTAGTGAGACTCAGGAGGAGAGAAAGTCTTAAAATCTTGTCAATTAATAAATTCTTGTTTGATTTAACTATGTAGTCTCTAATCTGTTTCCTCTGCAGCCAGTTCACCTTCCAAGTAGTTAAGATAACATAGGGGCTTATTATTTGCTAATATGCCAAACACATGAATACTATACGTAGTCTCTTGGAGAAAACCACATGATTTAGTTATTTGTTCAGCACTGGTATCTCATGCTTATAATACAACACTGATTCTCAAAGTGGGCGGTACCACCCCCTGGTGGGCGGTGAGGCGATCCAAGGGGGCGGTGGGAGACTCAGGGGAATTTGGGGGGGCGGTTAACTTCTTTAAAAGGGCGGTGAATGATTGGCCATTTAGGAGGGGTTGTGCGGCCCTCTTCTTTGGCCCTGCCCTGCCCCCTTCGCTTAGACCTGCATATTAGATATTTGGATTAGAATACGTAAGAGTAGCAAAATTATTTATGAAGTAGTAACGAAAATATGGTTGGGGGTCACCACAACATGAGGAACCTTATTTAGGGGTCATGGCATTAGAAATAAATAAATAAATAAAGGTTGAGAACCACTGCATTAATACATATATCTTTCTGTTTAATTGCTATTACATTTTTTAAAAAATAATTTCTAGGGGGGTGGTGAGTAATTTTTTTTCTGGAAAGGGGGGCGGTAGGCCAAAAAAGTTTGGGAACCACTGTAATACAACATATTAGGGCAGAATGAAACTGTCACAGAACAGTCAAATTCACTGGAAGCTCAAACACCTTCTCCCGGGAAAGGAGAAAAACTTAGGCCCTTTCAATACTGTCATATAAATTCCAGATTATCTGCTTTAAAATGGATTATATGGCAATGTAGACTCATATAAGTCAGTTCAAAGCAGATAATCTGGATTTTATATGACAGTATAGAAGGAGCTTTACAGAGCCAATGGTGAAATAGCTCTAAGGGGAGGAAGGCCAAATGAAAGGAAGAAAAGAGAATTGTAGGCCCTATTGTGGATCATTGTATAGATATTACAGACAGACAGACAGAGGTGATTCTTTTATCTTAAAAATACCTTTGATTATGTTCTTCTAATGTAATTTCCTATTTTGGTTGGGGAAATCTTCTGAAAACATGTATTATGTGCAAATATTTGCTGGCTACGCAGGACACAATTGTCCATATTTGTTTTTAATACTATATTCATAGTTCCTGCAGTTACCAAACTCTTTGATATAGTCTAGAAATAGTTATAAACATTTAATTTGCTTGCCTCTATCTATGTACAGAATGCTGGAGCAGCTGGACCCGGCAGACAAAATATACTGCTCTGCAAATAAGCAAAGGCAAGGTCCAAGTACTCCTCATCAACCCTGACCAAATCAGGAATTATGCTCAATAAACAGCCATCTGCAAGGCTTTGGGGAGTTTTAAATCTAAAGTTAGGCCCTTGAAATGCCTGGGCATGAAGTCAGGACGGTAGAACACAACACAGGTTCTCCATAAAAATTTACCAGTAGAGCACAAGCTTTGCATTCAAAAGATGTCTGGTTCACTATTTGGTACGTATTTCTGGAAAGTCTGGGAAGACACTTGCTTGAAGCCCTGGAGTGCTGTTGCCAGTCAATGGAGACAACACAAAGACCATTTTTATTCAGATGAGCTCTGGGCAGTTGACTGTCTGCTAAGAGGCCTTTGATACTGTACATTATTTGGTACATTATTTAGTAATGTGTCTACACTCTTTTTAATTCATTTAAAATTCAATAACATAATGTATGTGTGTTGGAATATTGTAACTTCATGATCTTGACCCCAAGAAGCACAGACCCGATAAATAGATTATTAAATGTTAAATCAGTCATTACTACTTCAGTGGGTACATTTTAGTTGGGACCAGAAATTCGAGTTACCAGTAAGTATTTCTATTTGGAACTTTAAATTAATCTGTTAATGAACTGCAATCTGGGAGAAAAGTAGAACCCAGATAAATGCATACTTGGGCCAGTGATTGATTACATATGATCAGATAGCTATAGACCAGGGGTGCTCATTATGGTGATCGGGAGCACCTAGGTGATCTTCGGCCCTCTTCCAGGTGATCTTTGGGCCTCACCAGCCGGATGGCGCGCTCCTGCTATGTGTGCACATGTGCGCTCCCGCCGCCGCCTTCGTGGGGCTTCTTTTGCCAAAATGAGGCTTTAGTGGGCGGGCCATGGCGCTCGTCTTGCCACGCACGGTGTGGTGACATGGCCGCCCATTGGTTGCTGCTGGGGGGGGGAGCAAGGCGAAGGAACGCGCACGGATAGGATGCGAGGCTGTGGGAGGGATGGAGGGAATGTGTGTGTGTGTGAGAGAGAGAGAGAGAGCCAAGGAGAGAAGAAAGAAATCCGGAGAACTTTTTTGGATCCTTTTGGCAGGCAGGCAGGCGGGCGCTGGAAGGAGAGAGGGAGAGAGAGAAAGAGGCGAAGGAGGCCGGGCAAAGTGGGGCAAAGCCAAGCAAGCCCCGCCGCAAACCCTGCTGCTGCCCCTGGGGCTCCCATTCCAAGCCAAGACCTGGGCGAGCGAGCTGTGTGGGACTGGTTACTTTCCTCGGTTGGGGGCAAGGAGGGAGGGCTCCGCCGTGTTCCTGGGGCTGAACCCGAGGAGGAGGGGGCTGCGGGGATGGAGACTCCACTTGCTGCTGCTGCTTGTGCCCTCACCGCCTTTCTCCGCCTCGCCCTCCCTCGCCCTCAAAGGAGAAAGGCGGCGAGGGCCCACGGGAGAGGGGGGTGGCTCTTCAGAGCCGGCTAGGAAGAGCCACCCCTCCCCCCGTGGGCATGGACTGCCACCAGTGGGAGGGGTCCTCCTTCCTGCCAGCCGTCCACTTGAGCGTCCTTTCTGAGTGACACCGTCGAAAGGAAGGAAGGAAGCCCCCCAGCTGCTGTTACTTTGGGGAAGCACCTCTTCCACTCTTCCTTCTCCTGCCCAGGTAAGGAAGCCTCGAGGGAGGGGGGGAGGCTGCCGTGGGGAGGCTCCAGGCTCAAGTGGGTCCCTCTCTCAGTTGAGTTTCCCAGCCCAGACAGCAGCCAGGTGGCCCCTCTTCCCAGCCCTGCGCCTTCCGAGCCGCCGCCGAAGCCATATCTGGCCGGAGCGCTGGCAGGTGCGCCTATAAATACCCCCTCCTGCTGCGTGCGTGGGGAGGGGCCTGCTGTGCACGCAAGAAGCAGGATGGGATGGGGACTTCCTGCTTCATGAAAGCACTCAGCAGGAAGGAGGAAGTCAACGAAGACATTAAGAGGGAGTGCGCGTACAGGCAAGGAGGATCCCCTTCCCGGGTGCGCGCGGCGGCAAGTTCATGGGCAGGCAAGGAAGAAGCCCCGCGCGGATGAAAGGCTGCAGTAGGAGCATGCGCGCGTGCACACACACACTCACATGCACAACAGGTGATCTTTTCAACTTGATTGTTCATATAGTAGCTCGCATGATGAAAAAGTGTGGTCACCCCTGCTATAGACACAGTTCTGTGTATTAGTCTATTACCTTAACTGTTGAATGTGAGTCAACACATGCCAGTAGTGAAATGCCATTGTTTCAACAAGGCTATACTCACTAGTAATTACCACAGGATTCAGGACTCTAATCTCAGCTTAACTTTATTAATAAAAAGTTTCCTTAATATTTTCATTCTATACGATACAACCAATAGTGAGATACTGGATTGTATGTTGCAACCAAATTGAAAATCTGTTCCACTGAAATGGGCATATTTATAAACAAATGTTTTAAACAAAATAGGCTACACATGTTAATTTAGCATTTATGTCATTTTCACAGTAAAAACAAATCAAATTACTATTCATAATCACAACTACTAAAGCAGAGTTGGTGCTTTTAGCAGAAGTACAGTCAGAGGAGAGTGATGCACGAGCACAATAGGCCTTAGAATAGCGAAGTAGCTTGCCAAGAAATCATGTTGGCAGCCAAGTCCGAGAATAATGCACTCTGATTGGTACGTAAGGCACCCGCAGTGATTTGCCAGGGAACATCATGTGCCTTACTGAAAAATACAAGCCTTGATTGGTTTAGCTAGCACCCAGCGTGGCATTGTTTACACTGTTGCTAATTGGTAGAAGCTGTGCATGGGCAAATAAGGCCGCCCCTCCTTGCTGGCACAGAGGGACGGATTAGAAATGTTTCAGATTTGGTACATCTTGCCCAAATGATAGATAATGCACTGTGGGAATGAAGAATTAATAACTGCGTAGTGCTGTTTAGCAAATGAGAATGCTGTTAGAAATGATGCTAAATAATGTGATGTTTAATTGGATAATAAAGATGTGTTAATGCCATGAACCAATGAAAAAGGATGAAGATGGGAGTGGACGGGACCTGCCGCCATTGGATGTATAAAAGTAACAGTTAGGGATTGATCGGGGCTCTTGCCCAGAGGCAGCAAGTTCTGTTGGGCAGGTCCCGTCAGCTGACGAATTGTGCAAAATAAACCTTTGGCTTCATTTTAAATGCAGTAGGTTGTTGCGTCTTCTCTCGTTCCTGTGCCCGCACGTTTACTCCGCTTGAGGTAAAAAGGTAAACATCTGGGGAGTTTTGGGACTCCAGATTAGCTGCTACACTACCATGTGACAAATGTTATTAATATCAACTTTCATTTCACAGATGCAAACACAATTCAAAATGTTGGCATTAGCCTATAAAGCTCAAAAAAGTTCTGGCCCAGCTTACCTGTCCGAATGCATCTCCCTCTATGAACCATCTTGGAGGTTAAGATCATCCAGGGAGGCCCTGCTCTTGGTCCCACCTCCTTCGCAGGTACAATTGGTGGGGACGAGAGGAAGGGCCTTCTCAGTGATGGCCCCTCGGATATGGAACTCCCTCCCTAGCAAAATCAAGTCACCCCCCTTCCTCCTAATCTTCAGAAAGAAAGTAAAAACATGGCTCTGGGACCAAGCCTTTGGCCAATAGTGCAGTGAAATAAGTGAAGTGAAATTATGTGCAATAACAACTGGAACGGCTTTTGACTATGAGTGTGGCCAAATAACTATATGTCTTTGGATTGCGTTATTTTAGTAATGTGTTTTAATGTTTATATTGTTTTTCTAATTTTTGTTTTAATGTGTATGTTTATTTTATTATATGTCTGTTGATATGGCATCAAATTGCTGCCGATTGTAAGGCTGCTCTGAGTCCACTTTGGAGTGAGAAGGACGGGATACAAATACAGTATATATATAAGACTTTAAGAATCTGTATATAGAGCTGTAGAAGAATAGCAAATAGTATAGAGAAACTGTCCTGGTAATACAGGAAAGAGAAGAGAACCTTTTACAATATGTGAAAATCTTTGCAAAGCGATGCTATCGGATTCTCTAGATTGAAGACCGATGGTCCACATCTGTAATTTAAAGTCTGTTTTCACAGTTCCAGTTCTTAACATATAGTTATTTGGCCACCCTCATTTTTCCAAATCAAACCTTTTGGACGTTTGTTTGGAAACACATCGTACAAAAATTGTTCTCCTGAAATCAGTGTGCAATAAGCCTCATTGCAAAGATTGCTGTCATCTGTCACTTCATTTCTGTACACTTTGCTTTCCTGATCCCTTTTGAATCCTACTGTCCATCTTTCAGCATCAATCTCTCCTCCCAACGGAGCACATAAACTAGCCGGTGAATGGACAGAAAATGAAATGATGTACCATTGTCTTCTGTTTGTCCTTTCTCCTTGCTACTAGGCTACTCTCTTTAATGGAGGAACTGACACAGAAAGATATGGTGGCAGAGTTTCATGGAGCGTTTATGCCAAAAGTGACACTCTTTCTTTTTTTTTTTTGTAATAAACACAAAATGTTGATATCTGAAAATGCTGTAAAAATCAGGGAGCAGAACGCCATCATTAAGCTAACTCTTCACTGAAACTGCTGGAAAATTGAATTATAAACAGCAGTTACTTGGGTGGAGCTTGCCAACATGAACAGTTGGTAAGCAACACAAAGAATTAACAAGGATGAAGAAGATGAGCTGGAGAGCAGTATTTAACTGCAGCTCAAACCAGCCATCCAAAAAATCCAGCTGTAACAGTGGGTTTAATAGAGCTTTTTTTCATCCATAGCAATATTTCTGTATTGCAGAAACTGGCCGTGGAATAATAAAGGAAAGGACAAATGTCCAGCACAACCATACAGTGTTTAGAAACATTATTCGAAACAATTGCATTCTGTTCAGTATTTATGATGGTGTAAGCTAGAGTTATGAACTTGTAAAATTGGCTATTTGTTATGGTTTCTGCACTATTGTCATGAGCACAAATACTCCCTAAAGCCCACCTTAAATGCCTGACCATCACAAAAAACCCCCCAAAAACAAAGGAAATGTATGGGGCTGCTGAGCAGATTGTTTGAAAGGTGTTGTATCCAAAATCCTTATTTCCAGCAAATTGGGGGGGCAACAAGAGATGGCAGAGCTTGCTGCCCCATTCACCAATGCAACGGAACTAGCTTTTAAGGTGAGTTGGGGCCATCAAATTGGGAGGTGCATCATAGCTATATCATTATAGCTTCATTTCCCATCAAGATCACAGTCAATGTTTAGAAACACTTCCTGGACTAGCAGCTGCTTTCTTGATAAACTAAAAGTTTAGTATGAAGACAAGTGATTTGAGCTGGATTATATGAGTCTACACTGTCAGATAATCTGGGATAAATAAATAGTCTGGGATCAAGTTCTGGGATATAGGGAAGTACAAATCTAGCCTAACTCCATAATCATGAGATACAAAGCCAACTTGGGCAACAGGAAAATGATCAGTATATACATTATTCTCTCTCCCGGCATTACTTCGCGAACGAAGATTCTTAGGAAGGACTCATCCCATGCTTTTTACAAGCGTGTTGATGACTAAAAAGGCCAATCTGAGATAGGCAAGTTTGGTTGCAGAAAGCACAGCAGAAAGTGTCCTTGGGTGATGTTGTTTCCAAGTTGCGGTTCTTTCTGCGTTGTCGTTTCTCTTTTAGACCCATTCGGCGTGTCTTCTCGAAAGAGGCCACAGCATTGTGGAGAGTGCATCTCCATGCCTCCCGATGTGAGGCCAGGGTGGACCATTATTGGTGATCAATCTGGCCGAGCCTGAGATGTTGTTTCAGGGAGTCTTTGTATCTCTTTTTTGGGGCGCCTCTCTTGTGCTGACCCGTGGCAAGTTCACGTAGAGTAGTATCTTTGGGAGGCAGTGGTCCTTCATCCTACAGACGTGCCCTGCCCAGAGCAGCTGTGTTCTCAATAGCATGGCCTCAATGCTGGTGATCCCTGCTTGTTCAAGGACAGCAAGTAAACAGATAAATATACAGATAGTAAACATGTCCACTACACTTATCTGGTTTGAAATGGATTATATGGCAGTGTGGACACATATAATCCAGTTAAAAGCAGATGATGTGTATTATCTTCTTTGACAATCTGGATTACATAGCAGTGTAAAAGGAGCCTTAGAAAATACCCCTCCTTTTCGTACATAGTTGACCACCTCCTGCATTAAAGGCAAGCAGTAAACAAGAAGAAACAAATTGTAAACTATTTCTCTAAACAAAACAAAACAGTAATTGAAGTTGGCGAGTTCACCATAGAGTAACATCTTTGGGAGGTGGTGGTCCTCCATCCTTGAGACGTGCCCTGCCCAGTGCAGCTGTGTTCTCAATAGCATGGCCTCAATGCTTGTGATCCCTGCTTGCTCAAGGACAGCAACATTAGTCACATAGTCGGTCCAGTGTATATTTAGGATTGTGCGAAGACAGCGCTGATGAAAGCGTTCGACCATAGACAGACGAGCTACACAATTGGTCGAGAACCCGGGCAGGCCTCGAACTCATGACCTTCTGGTCAGTGGCGATCTTATGCAGCTGACTCCCAGCCAGCTGCGCCACATTCCCGGTGCATTGATGTCTATTTTTTAAAAAGGTATTGGAATAAGAAATGCCATTGTATTTCATTCTATCTCCATATTTTAAAACTTGTCTAGCAAAGTTAAAACTTGACCAAAGTTCTATTTTTAGGAGCAAATTGCCTTCAGATTTCAAGTTTTACATGAAACAAAAATACCAGTTCCATTCTTGGGAGCTTTCATAGAGCAAATCTTAGGGCCCTTCCAGACAAGCCGTATATCCCATGATCTAATCACAGTTTTTTCTATTTTAAACTGAATATGGGATAAACAGAAAATCCGGGATCAGATCCTGGGATATAGGGCCTGCCTGGAAGGGCCCTTAAGCCCATTCCACACAGCTGTCTAAAATACCACATTATGTGCTTCGAACTGGTTTATATGGCAGTGTGGAAGGGTCCTAGGTCCCCTTTTACACTGCCATATAATTTAGTTCAAAGCAGATAATCTGGATTTCTTATGGCAGTGTATAAGGAGCTCTAAACTCAGAGCCCTTCCATGCAGCCATATAATTCAGAATATCAATGCAGATAATCCACAATATCTGTTTTGGATTATCTGAGTCCACACTGCCATATAATCCACTTCAATGTGCATTTTATACACATATAAAGGGGGCCTCGGTCTTTCTAAGATGGTGATGTAAGAGCCAATGTTATATTTTCCATTCAGAGTTATTATTTAGATTGGCTGCTGGTTCAAAATGGTTAATTAAACTGGATTCATTGATAACACATTAAACCATTTGTGACTTTTGTGTAATCCTAACCTTGTTGTCATTGTGAACTAAACTGCTTCGAAATTGGAGCCATCATTATGAAACATTTTTCCTTCGAGATCCATGTCTGTGAAATGTGAAGTTCAAGCCAAGTTCAAGAACTGGACATTTAAAATGTTTTTGGTTCCAAAATGTTTATGCATTTAAAAAAAAGAATAGCAGTACAAATAGTGGAACGATGTCCCTGACCTCTCCCTATATTTAAAATGAAATGGAGAAAATCCTAAAATCCAAAATTTGGAAGATGCTTTTGCAAAAACATGTGGTTATCTGTTGCAGTCTGGGTGTATAAAACCAAACTGTTCTGTTTAAAATAAAACTATTCAGCATGGCTGGAGTTTGGCTGTGTCACGGCCCATTACTTGCAGTGGCCCTTGTTCCAGGATGATGCTTCAAAGGAAGGCAGGCCAAGGAAGAGAAGGCTACAAAGCCTGCCCTCCCAAATCTCATGGAAATGTGGGAAACTAATGTTTGGGCAGTTCTGTACAGATTGGATGCACAGGTGGCATGTCCAAAATGTTTTGCCCAACATAACACTCAATCTGATCTGAGCGGGGAGGAAGGGAACATGGAAGAAAGTATCAGAACACTGAATTTAGAAAGTATTTTGTATTAAATAATTACTCCGAAGGAGTTTCTGGCAAATTAAATATATCAACCCAAGTCGGGTGCCAAAACTTGACAAAAATTCAATCCCACAATTGAAATAGCTCACATGGGAATCAATGTCAAATAAGGTAAGTTCACCAATTAATAGGTGGGATGAAAGGACGGAGTAAAAGCCTTTGAAGATATAGTGTCCGAGGAGCTGAGTCGCATCAACTACTCATACAAAAAATTTCACACCAACCTTTCCTCCACCGAAATGAAAATTTTGAACCAACTAAGTGATAATCCAGCCCTGACCATTAAAGCAGCGGATAAAGGGGGCGGTCTGGTGGTAATGGACACTGAATGCTACCTTAAGGAAGCTTATCGTCAATTGAATGATGGAACCTACTACAAACATCTTCCAGGAGACCCCACCAACCATTATAAGGCCATAGTGGATAATTTGATTACAAATGCAGAACTTTTGGGCTACATCACCAAACCTTTGGCTAAATATTTGACCAACTCATTTCCCAGAATACCGGTTTTCTACCACCTACCAAAGACTCACAAGAAGACCAGGCCGGTTCCTGGTAGACCCATTGTCTCTAGCACGGGGGGCCTCCTACAACCGGTAGCCACGTATCTTGACTCCCTCCTCCAACCTTTAGTGAAAACCAAACCAGCCTTCATCAGAGACACCAGCGATTCCATCCGCAAAATTGAACATTTCAAAATTAATGCTGGTGACACCCTTGTGGTAGCGGACGTAAATTCTCTTTACTCCAACATTCCCACGGATCAGGTGAGAGCTATCCTATACGACTCGTTCGTTGCCCTACAGAACAGTGAGCTTCCTCCCATCCATTTTTTGATGGAACTGAGTGATTGCGTACTAGATTTCAATTATTTTGCTTTCAATCAAGAGTGTTTTTTACAAATTTCTGGTGTCGCTATGGGAAGTCCTCTTGCTCCAAGTTTAGCGAACCTGTACATGAATAATCTGGAGGTACAACATGTCTACAATGTCCATTCATCGCACATGGCCAGGAATATCAGATTTTACGCCAGATTCATTGATGATGTCTTTCTAGTAGTAGCCAATGGGACTCCTCAGGAGCAATTTACCAATTGGCTTAACTCTTGGGACCCTCACATCCAATTTACGGTGGAATACAATCAATCTTCCATCAATTTTCTGGACATTAAGGTACATCCATGAGCACTCCTTACTTGTGAAGAACTATCGGAAACCCACCAGCAAGAATTCTCTGTTAAGATACGATAGTTTTCACTCCCACGCACTTAAACGGAGTTTACCTTACTCACAACTCATCAGACTCAAGAGGAACTGCTCCACGGAAAACACATACCAGGAAGAGGCCCTGCACACTTTGAATAGACTCCGTATCAGGGGATACCCGGATCATATACTTCTTAAAGCCAAACAGAAAGCCGATAGGGTCCCCAGAAATCTGCTGTTTACCTCCACGCCTAAACCTGCTTCGAATAGACTGGTTTGGCCACTAACACTTACAAAACAGGCACCCAACATCATTAATATAGTAAAAAAATATTGGCCTCTTATCCAAGATATTCCGGGCCAGGAAACCCCCCCCCAATGGTGGCCTACAAGAGGACTAAAAACATCAAGGACACCCTAGTACACTCAGCATTAAAGCAACCCATCCGGAAAAGCAATCTGACCCCGAAAACTCATTCAGGTGGCCACTGCGCACAGTGTCCGTTTGTTTTCCCTGGGAAGGAAATTTTTAGCCCTGGAAAACAGCGAAATTTCACTTTAACGACCTTTTGCACCTGCCAAAGCGAGTCCCTCGTATACTGCCTGATCTGCACGTGCGGCCTTCTTTACGTGGGCCAAACGGGGAGGAGCCTCCGAGCGAGGGTCTCGGAACATCGTTCGAGAATCCGCCAGCACTCGGAGGATTCTCCGCTATACATGCACTATAAGACATATCAACACAGCCCGAATGACCTTCAATTCTGTGGCTTGGAAATCGTCAGAGTCCCACCCCACGGGGATGCCCAAAAGACACTATTGAGGGCAGAAAATAAATGGACGGTCCTTTTAAAAACCGAGCAACCGTGGGGCCTGAACGAAAAGATTCCCATTAACAACCTTCTCCTTTAATCACCCCACCTGTAGATTTCCCTTACCTACTAAATCCTCCCTCTATTACCTGTGTTTGCGCATTTGCCCCACCTATTGAGGTGGAACACACCGGAGAACCTTTCTCCAAGGTAATTTTCATGTGCATGTAGTACCTTTGTGCTTCCATTTTCATTTGTGTTGTATAAATAATAGTGGTTACTTTATTTGAATGCTTACTACATATATGTAATGTGAATATATACTATAAGCGTCTTTATATCTATACTAAATTTCCGCCGCCTGCCCTGTGATGCGCTATGTGGGGATCGTTACTTTGGCCTTGAAAAAGACCCGGGGGGGTCGAAACGAGGTGGGACCCCTGTACATTTGTGTCCTCGTCGGCCAGAAGAATTTGCAGACACCGTCCGCATAACCATTTCTCCGGATTGGGGACGCCACTGAGCCCAAGACTGTGTTTGCCGGCGGGTCTGCATTCCACTCCCTTAGTGGATTACAAACACCCATCAGGGTGGGATTACAAATACCCATTGGGGTGCAATACCATTTCTACTGTGGCATTACTCCGTCCTTTCATCCCACCTATTAATTGGTGAACTTACCTTATTTGACATTGATTCCCATGTGAGCTATTTCAATTGTGGGATTGAATTTTTGTCAAGTTTTGGCACCCGACTTGGGTTGATATATTTAATTTGCCAGAAACTCCTTCGGAGTATTTATTCAATACAAAATACTTTCTAAATTCAGTGTTCTGATACTTTCTTCCTGGTTCTGCAGTGACCACACCCGTTGTGTTATATTGAGGAAGGGAACATGCCATCATGTCCAAAAATAGGACCTGATCACGGGCTTCAATCTCTTTAATACTGTTTATATTTAATCTTGTTTCAATGTTCGTATATTTGTATACTTTACATGATTATGGTGATGTTTTTTATGTCAAGCTGCTTTGATTTCCCTTCGAGGAAAATAAAGCAGAGTATAAATATTATTAATAATAATAATGTATTTATTTACAGTATTTATATTCCCCCCTTCTCATCCCGCAAGGGACTCAGGGCGGATTACAATGTACATATACATGGCAAACATTTAATGCCATAGACACACAACATTTGAAGACAGTTCAGAAATTGCAGCTAGTCCAACGGATGGCAGCCAGATTACTAACTGAAGCTACATACAGGGAGCATACCACCCCCCTGTTGTGCCAGCTCCACTGGCTGCCGGTCCATTTCCGAGCTCAATTCAAAGTGCTGGTTTTGACCTTTAAAGCTCTATACGGTTCTGGCCCAGCTTACTTGTCCGAACGCATCTGCCTCTATGTCCCACCTCATAATTTAAGATCATCTGGGGAGACCCTGCTCTCGCTCCCGCCAACTTCTCAAACGCGGTTGGGGGACGAGAGAGAGGGCCTTCTCGGTGGTGGCTCCCTGTCTGTGGAGCACACTTCCAAGTGACATACGATCAACCCCATCCCTCCTGGCATTCAGGAAAAAAGTGAAGTCTTGGCTATGGGACCAGGCGTTTGCACATTAGCACAATACAGCACTTTGGATTGATTGTAATGGCAAGTTGATGGATATGGCTCAATGCTCCAATAACTTAAGTGAATGTGTATGATGTGTTAATGCTAACTGTATTTTAATGCTCAATGTTTTTGGTTTTATATTGTATTTATATTGTGTTTCGGCATCAAATTGTTGCTAGAGCCCATCCTGCCTTTTGACGCTCTTTGTCAGATCCTTCGGCTGTGACCTGTCTGGCATGGGAGGCCCTACCGGTGGCTATTATGCCACTGCCAGCATAGCTCACATTAGGGTACGCAAGCCTCTCCCCCACAATAAGGGGGCGCCAATGGAGAGGAATAATAATAATCCCTCAGTACCTGCTTTGATTTCATTATTTGAGTCCACACTCAGATGTCGGATTTTCTACCTTGATATTCTGGGATATAGGGCTGTGTGGAAGGGCCCTTGGGGAGATAGGTCAGAATACACAAAAAAAAAACCCCATTATTATTATTATTAGATACATAACAAGATGAGTACACAGCAAACAAGATCACTATGCTGGCTTTTGTATTTGATCACATGTCAGACACTTCCCAAGTGTCTAGGACTGTGATGTATCGGCAAATAATGTGTGTAGATCTGAGTAGGGTGGCCTTTTGCAGCTGACAGATGGTAATTTTGTCAGTGCAGATTGTTTTTAAGTGCAGGCCAAGGACTTTAGGCACTGCACCCAGTGTGCTGATCACCACTGGGACCATCTTTATTATTATTATTATATTATATTCCTCTTGGGCTGGATCTGAGCTGCCATATAATCCAGGTTGTCAAATGAGATAATACAAATTATCTGCTTTGACTTCAATTATATGAGTCTACACTGCCATATAATCCAGATCAAAGCAGATAATGTGGGCTGTGCATGGCAGTGTAGATGGAGCCTTGGTTATATTTTATCTGATGAGCCGAGGCACCTCCATGCACCCTCAAGGCTGCAGGGAACCACCCCAAAAAGGCTGGGGGTGCCTCTGTCCCGCGGAAGGAGTTGCAGCCTGGCATCACTCCAGCTGCCCGGGCTGGCTCGGAGAGCGAAGGCGGCACCAGCTCCGCTCCAGGACAAACGGGAAGAGGAAAGAGCAGGAAGGAGGAGCGAAGAGGAAAAGGAAGAGGAGGAGGAAGAGGAGGCGCCCTTTGCGCGGGGCCTGCCTCTTCCTGCCTGAACGCAAAACGCCGGAGACGGAAAAGACCGGCCGAGGGAGCCCTGGGAGCCTGGGTGAGGTGCAGACCGCTTCCCTCTCCTCCTCCCTCCCTTCCTTCTCTCCCTCCAGCCCTTCTTGCTTGCTTCCTTCTCTCCCTCCTTCCTTGACCCCATCCTCCCGCCCACTCCCTCCTTCCTTCTGTGCTTCCTTCCTTTCTCCCTCCTTTCCTTCTTCGTCTCCTTCCTCTTTCCCTCCCCCTTCTCACTCCCTCCCTCAGTCCCATCCCTTCTTCCCTCTTCCTTTCTGCCTTCCTCCCCTCCCTCGCTTCCTTCCTTTCTTCCCTCTCTCCCTCCCTCTTTCCTTGGTCCTTTCCTCCTTCCTTCCCCCTCCTTCCTGCTTCCTTCCTTCCTTCTTTTCTTCCCTCGCCCCTCTCTCATTGCTTCCTGCCTTCCTTCTTTCCTTCCTTCTTTCCCCCTCAGTCCCATCACTTCCTCCCCCTTTTTTTCTTCCTCCCAAGTTTCCTTCCTTCCCTCTCGTTTCCTTCCTTCCTTCATGCCCCTCTTCCTCCAGGCCTCCATCCCTTCCTTGGTCCTTCCCTCCTTCCTTCCCCCTCTTTCCTGCTTCCTTCCTTCTTTTCTTCCCTCGCTCCTTCCCTCCCTAATTGCTTCCTGCCTTCCTTCCCTTCCTCTCTCCCTTCCTCCCTCCCTCCCTCAGTCCCCTTCCTCCCTCTTAAAAACTCTCTTGTTTGGCTGGTGATTCTGTTGCCCTCAGCCCTCCATCCCTTCATGCTTCTCTCCCTCCTTTCTTGGTCCTTCCCCCTCCTTCTTGCTTCCTTCCTTCCTTTTCTTCTCTCGCCCCTTCCTTTTCTCCCTCATTGCTTCTGTTCTTCCCTCCTTCTTTCTCTTCCTCTTCTCTCTCTAGCCTTGTCCCTCCCTCCCAGGGTGTATTAAAAGTATTAAATCCCAGTGTTAGTTTCACATTTCTTCTGTTTTTCCTTCCTCCCTCGTTTCCTTCCCTCTCTTTCTCCAGGCCTCCAACCCTTCTTGCTTCTCTCCCTCCATCCTTGGTTCTTCCTTCCCCCTCCTTCCTGTTTCCTTACTTATTTCTTTTCTACCCTCACCCCTTCTTTCTCTCCCTCTCTCCCTCCTTCCCACCTTCCTTCTTTTCTTCCTTCTCTCCTTACTTCTTTCCCTTCTTCTCTTTCTCCCTTCCTTCCTCCCTCCCTCGGTTCCTTCCTTCCCTCTCTTCCTCCAGGCCTCAATCCCTTCATGCTTCTCTCCTTCCCTTCCCTTTCCTTTCCCCTTCCTTCCTTCCATTCTCCTCTTCCTCCTTGCTTGCTCCCTTCCTTCCTCCTTTCCCTTCCAGGATCCCCAACCCTTGCCCCTTACCCTCTCCTATCCAGCCATTACGTCTACCCCAATTCTGCCTTTGGGGCTTTTGGGGCCTTTGATCTTGAGGGAGTTGACTTGGCTGAGTAGTATCCCTTGTACACAAATCCACAATTCCCCAGAACTGCCCACCTGGGGGAGCTGAGGCAGCGGGAGCATCTACACCAGGCATAAGTATTTTGGACTTTAACTCCCGCAATTCCTAACTGTCTGTTGTAGTTGACGTCCAGAACACTTGGAGGGCCCACGTTTGCCCATACCTGATCTACGCTGTCATGTGACATGTTTCATTGCCACAGCTTGGGATCATGGGAGTTGTCATTTGGTGAAGCACCAGCACCGTGGCAGGGAGAGCGAAAGACCTTGTAGAATTACAACTCCCAGAATTGAGCCATGGCGGTTGAAGTGATTTCAAACTGTATTGTTTCCACAGCGTAAATGCACCCAAGGGGATGGCTTGTGTGTGGTGGTGATCCTTCATCGCAAAGGAAAGAGGCTTCCTGAGTTGTATGTAGTCCACCTGACATAAATAACATGGCTATTCTCTGTAGGTGTAATGGTCACCTGGAAAATACACTCGCCAATTGTAAACCTGCTTCGTCACTTCTGTGGCTCAGTGATCTTCTGATTTCTTCTGGAAATCGTGGCATGCCTTGTTCTCTTGCCCACAATGAGTTGGACATTTCTATGTTGTCTCTCTCGGCATTACTTTGCGAACGAAGATTCTTAGGAAGGACTCATCCCATGCTTTTTACAAGCGCGTTGATGACTAAAAAGGCCAATCTGAGATAGGCAAGTCTGGTTGCAGAAAGCACAGCAGAAAGTCTCCTTGGGTGATGTTGTTTCCAAGTTGCGGTTCTTTCTGTGTTGTCGTTTCCCTTCGAGACCCATTCGCTGTGTCTTCTCGAAAGAGGCCGCAGCATTGTGGATAGTGAGTCTCCATGCCTCCCAATGTGAGCTCAGGGTGGACCATTGTTGGTGATCAATCTGGCCGAGCCTGAGATGTTGTTTCAGGGAGTCCTTATATCTCTTTTTGGGGACGCCTCTATTGCGCTGACCCGTGGTGAGTTCATCGTAGAGTAGTATCTTTGGGAGGTGGTGGTCCTCCATCCTAGAGACATGCCCTGCCCAACGCAGTTGTGTTCTCAATAGCATGGCTGGTGATCCCTGCTTGCTCAAGGACAGCAACATTAGTCACATAGTTGGTCCAGTGTATATTTAGGGTTGTGCGAAGACTGATGAACGCTGATGAACGCGTTCGAGGAGTCGTAGGTGCTGGCGATAGGTGACCCATGTTTCAGACCCATATAGGAGAATAGACAGTATGATAACTCTGTACTCACTGATTTTGGTTCTTTGTTCTGCTACACAAATCATAGTAACCATATATTTCTAGTGGATTGAGGTAATGAGATGAAATAATAATAATAACAAATAATAATAAAAAAATAAACATGACATTTTGTTCGCACCTGCCCTTTTCCTCAGATGTGGAGCCACCTATTCGGCCTGGGCTGCAAGGCAGGTCTTCCTCTCTCCTCCCACCGCAGAGCAGGACTTACAATCTTGTGGCAACGTTTAAGTACCATGAAGGTGGAATCTGCTGAATTTCAGTCCCTCTTCACACCAGGACTCAAAAGTGTGGCAGGTATGAAGTGCTTCGTTTTCTGAGAAAGTTTAGAACAGGCATGGGTAAATTTCGGCTCTTCAGGTGTTTTGGACTTCAAGTCCCACAATCCTTAACAGCCAGTAGGCTGTTAGGAATTGTGGGAATTGAAGTCCAAAACACCGGGGGGGGGGGAGTTTGCCCATGCTTGGTTTAGGACCTGAAAACTACCCATTGAGAGCAGCAAAGACCACTTACAAGGATTATGAAAGTACAAAATTAATGGGTACCTATGCTTGCTCCTTCCTTTGCTCCCTCACTCCTTTCTATTTATTTATTTACTTACTAACTTTATTTATATTCCCCTCTTCTCACCCCGAAGGGGACTCAGAGCGGATTGCAGTACACATACTTAGCAGACAATTCCTGCTGTTTCGACGTACATAACATATAGACGAACAGAGGCAAACTCTGGCCACCAGCATTCTTCAGCGTCCCTTGTTGTTCCTTTCCGCATTCCTGGAATTCTTTAATGGCCTCAGAATTCAGTCAAAATTTGCCTCCCTCCTTAATGTGGTACGTTTATCTCCTACATGACAGATGCAACTGTCTTTCAGGCTGCAAAGGTTGACAGCAGGCTGCACTTAAAGGTCGAGCACCCACCTCGACCCGGGCAGGCCTCAAACTTATGACTTGCTGGTCAGAGAGATCGTATGCAGCTGACACTTAGCCAGCTGCGCCACATTCCTGCACATTCCTCCCGCAGTAAAATCCACCAAACAAGAATGACTTTACTGGGCCAACTAAAATGTGCAAAATATATCATGCAAGCTTTCGAAACTTCACTGGCTTCTTCATGAGGAAAGATGCTAAAAATTAAATAACACCAGAAGTAACATCTGAGGCAGGGTGCCTGATATTGCCGCTTTTCTTCTCTTTGTATGCCTTCTAACGTCTTTGCCTCATAAGAAGCTAATGAAACTTTCATTATGTTTTTTATGCATTTTAGTTGGCCTAATACAGGAGCACTCAGTGGCACAGCAGGTTATACCACTGAGCTGCAGAACTTGCTGACCAAAAGATCTGTGGTTCAAATCTGCAGAGTAGGGTGAGCTCCCACTGTTCACCTCAGCTTCTGTCAACCTAGCAGTTTGAAAACATGTAAATGTGAATAGATCAATAAGTACCGCCTACCAAGCGAGATACGATCGACCCCATCCCTCCTGGTTTTCAGGAAGAAAGTAAAATCATGGTTGTGGGACCAGGCCTTCAGTCAACAGACATAAAGCAGCACTCTGGCAGAAATTGACTGATAAGGATGATTTATATGAGGATATGGTTTGATTGATATTTAAGATTTTATATTGTTTTAACTAATGTTTTTGTATTTTATGTATATTACTAATTAATGTTTTTGTATTTTATGTATTTTATTACTGCCTATGTAAGCCATCCTGAGTCCCCCTTTTGGGGTAGAGAAGAGACGGGGTATAAATACCAAAAAATAAATAAATAAGTACCGCTCTGACAGAGTAGGCTCCATGCAGTCATGACGACCACATGACCTAGGAGGTGTCTACGGACAATGCTGGCTCTTCGGCTTAGAAATGGAGATGAGCACCACCCCACAGAGTCGAACACAACTAGACTTAATGTCAAGAGAGAACCTTTACCTTTAACACAAGAATCAATTTACCTTTATTGGATTTTGGTTTTTTGGTTTGTTTGTTTTGCTGCGTGGTCAACATAGCTACCCCTGGATATATTTCCTGGGTTTGAATTGTGCTGCAACAGGGAAAACTTCGAAGATAAAATGCAGGCAGTCCCCAAGTTACAAACATCCAATTTACACATTACTCATAGTTACAAATGAGGGTGAGACAACAGGAAGTGAGAGAAATCTATCCCTCGGAAGGGAAAGTCACTCCTGAAAGAATTATTATCATGAGGAAAAGGTGTCTCCGCTGAAGCTTTCTCACCCATCCTTGTTCACAACAAGCCACATTTTCAATATCCAGTTATCACAGGGACAGAAAGTGAGATGAAATCTTTTGAATAAAGGCACAGACAGCACGGTTGGCATTCGAACTTTGAATTTTAATCTGGTACTAATTAATGTTAAGTTGTTTTTATGGTGTTTCCATTCTGTGTTTCTATACTGTATTGTGAGCCGCTCCGAGCCCTCGGGGAGTGGCGGCATACAAGATCAAATAATAAATAAAATAAAACAAACACCACAGGGATGTTAATCTTTCCCTATGCTATCCAATACATGCATGCATGCGCATGCACGCAAACACGTGTGTGTGGCTGGAGTTACTGATGTTAACCCTTCCTAATGCTATCCAAAGCTAGAAGATGGATAGATACATAGATATACAGATAGAGGATATGGCTGGAGTTGCACTTAAAATGTACCTGTTCCTACTTACACACAAATTCAACTTAACAAACCTAGAGAATCTATCTTGTTTGTAACTTAAGGACTTCCTGTACTTCATCTTGTTAGATGAGGATGCTTCAGCGAGAATAGGAAATTACTTACTCCTCACTTCATTGGCACTATGATAAGTATCATTAGGTCATTTTCAGATGAGTAAAGTATTCTTGCTTTTCAAGAGTCAAGTAAATGTTCATGAGCTCTGGGTTTGTCTGATAAGTCATATATTATCCAAGAGATATTGTATTATTACCTGTGTTGCATATTTTGTCATCTGAGAACGAATAGAGCTTTCTGTATTAAAATGAAATGTCAAACTGCATGGTCTGAAAGGCAAAGGTCCCGCTTTGTCATCCCATACTTGAATGCATCTCATGAAGCCAGGTTTAATCTATTTAATTATTAGTGCCAAGATGTAACTAGTCATAAACAGCCTTGAGATCTCTGCAGATATATGTCTCCCATATGATGCGAGTTTAGGATTAAATGTCATCGAAATAAATGGGACATTTAGGTGAATATGGTGTATTAACCACATGGGGGAAATATAAACTGAATGTGTAGTAAATATGAAAGTGTGTCGTATAGTTATTAAGGCCAGTCTAGGTTATTTTGTTGTAGTTCACCCACCTAATCGGAAATATCAAGAGTTAGCCAAGTTACTTTGGCACATGATACAGAAAATTGTACAACTGCCTCTTGCCATCCCTGGCAGGAAAAACACAATCATGACAAGTTAAATAGTTAACAACTTCCCCCTCTGTTATGACTCCCACAATCTGCTGCTAGAGGCAATTTCCTCACTGCATCCAAAGGTTTGGGGGGGGGGGGTTACTGTCTGCCGTGATGCAATTTTTCCCCATCTTGGCTTGATTCATTTATTAATTGCCCAAGTAAAACTCAATTAGCTGTAAAGGGACAGAAGAAGTGTATGTGTTTGAATAATTACAGAGCGTGCAAGAATTTGTGTTATTACTTATTTTTCCTTTCCTCCCTTTCACCAGAGCTGTTTGACACAACAAATTATGAACTCCGAATAGCCGGAGGTGCGGTGAGGGACTTACTCAGTGGAATGAATCCACAAGACGTTGATTTCGCCACCACTGCCACACCTACTCAGATGAAGGAGATGTTCCAGACTGCGGGTGTCCGTATGATCAACAATAGAGGAGAAAAACATGGAACCATCACTGCCAGGGTAAAGATATTACAACTTTTTGAAACTTAGAAGGTGTCTCGAACACAATTTTGTGTTTCTGTATATTTGGGAATCTGTACTTCAGGAAGCTTCTGCACGTTATGTTTTGTTATGTTTTATTTGGTTGTGTTTTTATCTGATTGTTATGCTTTGCTATGTTTTATTTTATTTTAATCATATTTTTGTTTTTAATGGATTGTTTTGCTTTGATGTTCTGTGGACATTTCGGGACTTGGGGCGGCTTACATAATAATAAACATTATTATTATTGTTATTATTATTATTTGCTTCCTTGTTATGACAGAATCCATTGTCTGGGAAAGTACTGTATCTGGCAAAAAAAATCTGTAGCAGCTTCCCCAAATTGATATATTGAACTATGTGAGGATTTGTAAAAAGGCACCATGATGTAATGGGTTGACTGGAAAGCATGTGTTGGCAGCTGATTGGCTGAGTATGCCAGGAGCCAGAATTCTGATTGACCACTGTCTCTAGCTTGCTGCTGAGGGAAACGGTTTTAACTGCCATTCTTTCACCTTGGAGAGTGAAGAGAGCGCTGACTGGAAATGACCGTGAAGGAAATGGCTGCGAACTCTCTGAAGTCTGATCATTTCTAGGGCATGAAGCACATTTTATTTATTATTTCAATTTGTATACCATCCTATCCAATTTTAAAGACTGTTTTAAAAAACTGTTTATTCCCTCTTCTCTGTGAGAATTCAGAGAGACTCTTATATATATTGTTGCTCTGACTTTTGAATTGAAGTAAAGTTACTGTTGCTCATTACACATTACACAAATCTGAGTGACACATTATTATACTGCAGTGCATATTTTGGTTCAGTAACAGTGGTAAAGCTTCTATTTATTTATATCCTCAACCCCCAACAAACTACCTCAGATAGCAGGGCCACTATGATACTAATTTGTTTCTAAAACATCTGGAGGATGCTGGTTTGTGGGAGTGTTGGCCTTGATCAGTGCTTCCTAAATGATAAAGGAACCTAAGAAATGTGGCCCAGTAGAATCTGGGAACCCGGGGCCCTTCCACACAGCCCTATATCCCAGAATATCAAGGCAGAAAATCCCACATTATCTGAGTGTGGACTCAGATAACCCAGCTCAAAGCAGATATTCTGGACTATAGGGCTGTGTGGAAGGGCCCTCTGTTGTTGAGAAGATGAGAAGTGAAGGATAGATTAAAGAAACGGTAAAGCTACCGATCTTAAAAGCAAGGGGAAAGTTACAGGCAGAAGTTTACAGGGAAGTGGAAAAAATTTTCAGAACCCAGACTAACCACACAAAAAAGAATAAGGTTCCCTAGGGACACCAAAATGAATTTTATATGAAAAAGAATATGTGAGGTGGTCTGGAGAAAAACTAAAACCTACCCTATAAAACCTAGAGAAGTGAGAGAACTGACCCTTCGAAAATTCCCTACTACATAAGAACATAAGAACATAAGAAGAGCCATGCTGAATCGGACCTCAGCCCATCTAGTCCAGCATTCTGTATCACACAGTGGCCCACCAGTTGTACACGGGGATCTCGAGCAGAAGGGAGGGCAAAACCCTGACCTGCTCCCGACCCCCACAACCAGTACCCAGGGAAATCCTGCCTACCTCAACCAACTCCGAGGTGGCACTTGAATGTCCTTTTCAGTAACTACCGATACACTTGGTATCCATGAATCTGTCTAATCCTGCCTTGAAGTTGTTCAGGCTGACAGCTGTCACAACCTCTTCTGGAAGTGAGTTCCATAACCCAATGACCCTCTGGGTGAAGAAATATTTCCCTTTATTAGTCCTAATTTTCCTACCTTGGAGCTTCAGGGAGTGCCCTCTAGTCCTAGTGTTTTGTGACAAAGAAAATAATTTTTCTTTATTCACCTTTTCTATCCCATGCATGATTTTATACACTTCGATCAAGTCACCTCTTAAACGCCGTCTTTCAAGGCTGAAAAGACCAAGGCGTTGCAACCTGGTTTCATAAGGGAGCCGCTCCATCCCTTGGATGTAAAAGAGAAGTATGTAAAAGAGAAGAAGAAAGTACCTCTCTCTCACTAATGAACTCAAGTAACTGAATACTAGGCCCAGAGGGGTAGAAATGGCAGAGATATGGTGATCTATAAGGATGAGGAAACCTAGTCTAAAGAAGGAAGGAGATTAGAGAAGGGAAAAGGTATGAAACGTGCCCAGTTCATCGGGGAAAGAGAGGTTTCAATACTTCCCGAGTCCTGAGAGGCGACTGCCTCAGAAACTGCCCCCGAGAGTCCACCAGAGGAGAAAGAAAAAGAAGGAGAGGATGAGAATATCTGAATCTGAGATAGAAGACTAAACAATGAATGAGAGCTGTAACCTTGTGGTGATTGGTAACTAAATTATATAGAATGATAATATAGAGTAATCTTTGTGCCCCTCATATTAGAGGCTAGGATTGCGTTTGTGAAGTTGCGGCATTAGAACCTCCTATCCAAAAAAGGAAAATTAGAAATAATAGAGAGAATTACGGAGTTAAAAAAGAAATGTATGAATTAAAATATGGGTTGTGATAGAAATATGGTAAAGGTATTATAAAGACAGACCGGATTGTGATTAATGAATATCTAGAGAATACTAAATTAGTAATATACCACTGTCAGATATTTATTAGTAAGAATAAGAGCACTGGGGATGTTCTGTGTTTAAAATGAAACTGAAGAATATATCTAATAGTGTGGAACTAGAATGGAAGTCAAAATACTCCTTTTTCCCTTTTCCTTTCCCTTTTTCCTATTGTGATCTTGTATGTTTTATAAAATGGAAATTCTTAATAAAAAAGTATTTTAAAAAAAAGAAGTGAAGGATAGAAATCAGAAAGTGAGCTTAAGGCTTGAATGAGTGGAACCATGTTGAAGAAAACAATTGGCTAAAATATGGTGATTGTTGTGTGCTCCTTATGATTTCAAGTTAAATCAAACATGTGCAAGACATACTTCCAAAATAGCTTGACACATTCAGCTTGAACATCAGAAAATGATACAAAGAATCAGTGTGGCACGCATAGTTTGGAAATAGTGGCTACTTTTCTTTGGTTCATTGCATGGTTGTCATATCTCTTTGTTGATCCATTATTGATATTGCATGTTTTTATAAGAATTCCATATAAAGTTGGTTTAAGTGCTTGCTGGGGTGGATCCCTGGGCCACCAAGCCAGAGTACATATAGCACTGTGTTGTTACATACACTGCTGTGTTCAGTATGCTGCCAGACTCCATTCATGAATCTTAGGGCCCTTCCACACAGCCATATAACCCAGAATATCAAGGTAGAAAATCCTACAATATTTGCTTTGAACCAGATTATCTGAGTCCACACAGTCTTATATTCCCGTTCAAAGCAGATAATTGGGGATTTTATTCAGCTGTGTAGAAGGGCCTTATGGGCTTTAAAAAAAATCACTCTCATGAATCAGCAGCAGTTCTGTGGCCAGTGATTTACTCCTTGACTCCAGAGGCACATCGCCTGCTCCTTGCAGAAAAATGCTCTCTCTCTCTCTCTCTCTCTCTCTCTCTCTCTCTCTCTCTCTCTCTCTCTCTCTATATATATATATATATATATATATATTCTGCCAAGCACAAGATAAGTGCATTTATACTGTAGCACATGCTACTTTGATTGCAGGATGTGTTAAGCTGCAATTCCTGTCATCTCTGATGACTGTCATGATGGAGTGATAGGTGTTGTAATTCCACACATCTGGATGAAGCCACGTTAGGGAAAGCTGTGCTATCCTACATGTTTTTGATGCAACTATGGCACACTTGCTAAGAATATTAATCACCAGTGACCTAAAGAAAGGAGTAGATGTGTAGTGAGGCATCAAAGAGCCGGGGGGTGGGGTGTGTGTGATTAATTTAGAGACCAAAGTGGGAAACTCACAGCACTTATCACTATAAGAAAGTTGTCCCTGTTTAACAACAAGGGAAGAGAGAGGCTGTAAACACTTTCCCTCACAGTGTCACAAAATGGTGTGTATGCATTAATGGTCTATAGTCTAAAATGGCATGCATATATTTGGTTTCTTTTCATTTGGGAAGAGATACTATCTTCCCAAAACTGGATTAAGACCTTTCCAAATTCTCTTACAGCTTCATGAGCAGAACTTTGAAATCACCACACTTCGGATTGATCTGATTACTGATGGAAGGCATGCAGAAGTGGAATTCACAACTGATTGGGAAAAAGATGCTGAGAGGAGAGATCTCACAATTAATTCTATGTTCTTAGGTAGGTAAGCATCTCCTAAATTAGCATCGCAATTTTGCTTTAAATTCTAAATATTTTTATCATCATTTCCTGTGAAAATTTCCTCATGATCAGCTATGTGGAAATGGGTTGAAATCAAGTGATATATCTTTCTTTCATCTTTTGAAAAACAACTCTGGCTAATCTCTTATCTAATTTTTACTGCATGATTATGATTGTGCTGCTTGTTTAATCTGATTCTAAGAGATTTATATTTGTCACTATATGCTTGCATTTTAGATCTTTACATGTTTTTGGTCTTCTTATCTTTTGCTAATGACCGTCAATGTGGTTTGTTTAAGATTAATTCTCAGACCATGGTTATAATAATAAATAATAATAATAATAATAAACTTTATTTATAACCCGCCCCCATCTCTCCAATGGGGACTCGGGGCGGCTCACTTGAGACCAAGCCCAAACAACAAGTAACAATAAAATAAAATCAAAAACATCAGCAATAAACACAACAAAATACATACATTTAAATAAAAGCAATATACAGCAAGATATCTAAAATCACAGGGACAGGGTGGGCCACAGGAAAAATATATTTATTTATTTATTCAATTTGTATGCCGTCCTTTCCAATTGGCTCAGGATGGTTTACAGCATATCGAACTATAAAATCGAAACAATAAAACAGCAGATATCAAAACATTAAAACAGTGTCAAACTACAACCAAGGGTGACTAAAGGTCAGAAGCCTGGCAGAAAAGAGCTGTTTTACAAGCTTTCTGGAAAGCCGGCAGCTCACGAATTGCACGGACTTCAGGCGGCAGAGCATTCTACAGGCTCGGTGCCACAACAGAGAAGGCCCTCTGTCTAGTTGAAGATAGACGGACAGTTCGTAGGGAAGGGATCCGCAAAAGGTTGTGATCCTCAGATCGAAGAGATCTCTGGGGAACATATGGGAGTAGACGGTCCCACAAGTACACCGGCCCCAGACTATGCAAGGCCTCAAAGGTCAAGGCCAACACTGATTTACTTCACTGATTTTGTCAAGTAAGTCTTGCAGTCTATCTCAATTGTCAGCTAGTACAGGTTGAGTACCTCTCACCTGAAATGCTTTGTTTTCTATTTTTTTTAAAAAAAAATGTGGAATGCCTGTATTTGCATAAAATATGGGATTTTATTCACCTTTGTGGAAGGGGCCCAAGTCGTTTTTGTTGACATTTCTGTATTCGTTTTGTAGGCTTGGATGGCACACTTTATGACTTTTTCAATGGCTATGATGATTTAAAAAACAAAAAAGTCCGATTTGTAGGACATGCGAACCAGAGAATGCAAGAAGATTACTTAAGAATTCTGCGATATTTCAGGTAGCAGTTTTCTATTTCTAATGGATATGATCTGGCACCACATGGAATTACTGCTACATGGTTTACTGTAACCCTGTTTCCTCATTGACAGTTGTGATGTTTTTGCACTCACGCACAGTGTGTTCAAACACAGTGCCCAAACTGTTCTGCCTTACTCTTTACATGTTAGTCAGTATCCAGTTGCGGCACTTGCATATCAAAAATCTGCATTTTCAAAATGAGAGCAGCCAAGTTTTCCAATGTGCCTTTGCAACCTGAGATTTAAAAGAGACACATTTATTCTAACTATTGAGTTATTTTCCTCTTTTAGATTTTATGGCAGGATCGCAGAAAAGCCTGGTGATCATGAACCCAAAACTCTGGAAGCCATCAAAGAAAATGCCAAAGGCCTGGCTGGGATATCAGGCGAGAGGATTTGGATGGAATTGAAGAAGATCCTTGTTGGGAATCATGCAAATCATCTCATTCGCCTAATGTATGAACTCGATGTAGCCAACTACATAGGTAAAGTGCTGTGAGTCTACAGAACAATAATCCTACTGCAATGTAGAACATTCATGATAGGGAGTACTATTGTTTCAGGTAGGCCCAGATTAACTTCTTTTGGCGCCCTAGGCCAAAGAAGCCCCGGTCGCGGAGAGGAGGAGGAGGAAGGAAGACGCTGCTGCCATGTGCAGGGTGCTGTCCACCTCCTCCTCACATCCTCAGCAGCGGCCCGGAAGCCCGTGGTGGCCGCTACCGTGCGTCCACCTCCTCCTCCTGCGACCGGAAGGACAGAGCAAGGAGGAAGCGGAGCAAAAGTAGTCCCCCCCCCCCCCCAGGGTGCTGCTGCGCTTGCGCAGCAGCGGCCCTGCCCGTGTGGCTTACGTCCACCTCCTGCAACCGGAAGGAGGGCAGCAGGGCGCCGGGGCTGCTGCCTGGCAGCAGGGCGCCTCTGCCTCCTCTGCCATGTTCCTGGGTGCCGTGCATGGCCGGCAGCGGCTGCAGCCGGCCCCGGGAGCTTCCCTTCCTCCTCCTCCTCGGGAGGGGGAAGGAAGGGAAGCCCCTGGGGACGCTGCCGGCCATGCGTGGCACCCAGGAACATGGCGGAGAAGGCAGAGGCGCCCTGCTGCCGCACGAGCATGCCCACCAGCAGCCCTGGCGAGGCTTCCCTTCTCGCGCCCTCCTTCTGGTTGCGGGGCGGGACTTCCCTTCCTCCTCGCACCCTCCTTCCTTTACAAGGGGGCGGGCCAGGCGGGCGATGGCGAGGGGAGGGTGCCCTTCCCTCCTCCACCACCCCTTTTCAGTGCTCTCCCCCCGCCCTCTCCCAAGGTATGATGACTCTCTCAGGAGAGGGTGGGGGGAGAGCGCTGCAAGGGGGCGTTTTTTTTATGTGCTTGATCTGGCGCCCCCTAGGCTTACGCCCATAGGCCATAGCCTAGTGTATGGGTAATCCGGGCCTGGTTTCAGTATATGCTTCGTTTTAAAAATGGGTGTGAGCCAGTAATAATTGCATGAGCTTAGATTTTGAGGGCTTCCATTAGTTTAGGTTTTTGTTCACTGGTATTCACTGCTTGAAAACTCTCACTATTAGTTTGGTTTATGAATGGTACGTGTTATAGTTGTGCCAGTATTCACTCTGATCCTAGTTCCGAGGCAAGATGGCCGTTGTGGGTTTACAGTCAAAATGCTACTTCTGTGATCCTGTTAGTTATTGTAGTTTTTGACAACTCACAGTACAATATTGTTAGTAAGTGTGTAGGGCCAGAAAACGTGGGTAACTCTCTATTAGATCCCAAACTTTAATTGCCCATGTGTTTTGAACTTCAGTTCCGAGAAGCTCAAAGCCACTTTGCTAACAGTCAGGTGTCTTGGGAGCTCGAGCCGAAAACATCTGGAGAACCAAAGTTTGGAAGCCCTGTCTTGATATTATTTGTCTGTTACTTCCATTGGTTATAGAGTTAATGGACATTGATGTTTAACATTACCTCGAGGGCTACGTGTTATTGATAAATTACATCTAGCCATTTGAGGGGTTTTTTTTAAATATAAAAAGCACTGTTCTCATGTTCCTTTTTTGTGTGTGTCCCTCAGGATTGCCTGTTAATGGGAATTTACAGGAATTTGACAGAGTCTGTAAAAATGTTCAGAATCTCTTTCCAAGACCAATGACAGTTCTAACATCACTGTTAAAGGTCCCGGATGACATCTCAAAACTGGATTTAAGGCTGAAAATTTCAAAAGACGAAAAAAACCTTGGCTTGTTTTTACTGAAGCACAGGAGAGACTTGGTCAAAGCTATTGATACTACAGAACCACTTAAGCCATATCAAGACTTCATTATAGATGTAAGTGTGATCCTGCACTGTTGCTTCAGATTAAATGTTTTACTATGGTTCTTCCACCGGAAACTTCTGGATAATTCCTGACCTTGGCTCAGCTTTTTATCATACTTGCTTTTGGCTGTCATTGGCCAAAATTCTTATTGGGGTATTAGACTGGCAGTTTTACTTGGATGTTTGCATAAAGATGCATCAAATAACACTACATGAAATTCATTTCCAGTTGGTCTGCAATAGATTGGCTTAAAGGTATGCTGGCACCAGTGTCTCCCATAGTCACAATGTAACTGCTGCACAAGTTCTCAGAATTTAACATTCAACCAACGTTGAACAAAAATTTGGCCAAACTCTCCTGAGAAAAGTAAGTCAAGAAAAAGAATGGAGAGAAATGTCTGAGTCCCCCCTCGGGGGTTGAGAAGAGTGGGGTAAAATGCCATAAATAAAATAAATGGAAATAGAAAAAAGAAAAGAAAAAAGTGGACAGTATCTCTTAACTCTTGCTATCCTTGTAGGCTTAATTTTGAAGGCACATTTATTTATTTATTTATTGCATTTCTATACCGCTCGTCTCATCCCAAGGGGGACTCAGAGCGGTGTACAACATGGGAAAATGGCAAAAATTCAATGGCAAACATACATATAAAATCAATACATAACATAACTTAATAACATATCAGTATCAATTCAAACCATTAAAAACTGTAAAAGAAACAACATAACACGAACATAAAACATATTAAACAGACAATAGAGGAATTATCTCAGCTTCGCCATCCTGGGGGTTCTCAATTCTGACCACAGTGCTGTCACTCTATCCTTTTTTCATGGTGCCATAAAATACCTTCCTGCTTAAGCAGTGCCTAATTTCTCACAGCTGTATTCGAACTGCTTAAGCTGGACTGAAAGTCGGGTGCTCACCCCAACCCAGGCTTCGAACTGCCAACCTTTCAATTGATAAGATGCATTGCTGCTGGTGATTAACCAGCTGTGCTAAAGCCCAGCCCTTGTTTAATGGGAACAACCTCCTATTTACCATTTCACCAGGTTGTGTTTAGTGGTTATACTATTAAGAGCTCAAAATTTCATATATAATTTCAGGCTACCATAGCTCAGTGACTACTTAGAAAAGAAAGGGTTTTCCAAAACTGTATCCTTTATATGAAAAAAAGAGATAGTTTTGGTTAACAAATTGGTGCAATGGTGCAGCCGATTTTGAAAACATATAACATTTAGTCCTGGGCTGTTTCTCTTAAGCATGTTAGATTTGGGAAATAATATTGAAAGCGAGTATAAAGTTTTAATATGCTATAAGACAAGAGCAATAAGATTAGTGTACATAAAATACTAGAAAAATAAGATTCCAAATATTGTAGAACGGATAGAAACAATCATGGATATGACTGAATTTGATAAATTGACAAATTCTTTAAAAGAGAACTACCATTTGTAACAGCATAGTAGATGACTGGGGTTATAAGACGACCCCCCAAATTTTAAACAAAAAATGCAGAGTTAGGGATATACTTGCTGTTTAAGATGAGTCCCCATTCCATGGTGATGGCTGCGGCGATCTGCTCTCTTTCTTCCCTCCCTGGACACCATAGCAGAGGGTCCGAGAGGAGGGGTGCGGGGAGGAGGAGCAGCGGGCCGCGTTGCCGAGAGGATGGCCTGCTGGGCTGTCCTCACTCACCTTGGGATCATGGCGCGACGCGAGGGCGGTCCTTCTGGCCTGCCCGCGCATACTCTCTCGGTCTCCTCACTGTGCGGTGGGCCCATCCTTTCCTGCTTCTTGCAGCGTGTGTGGGATGGGCTTGCTGCACGTGTGCGCAGCAGAAAGCGGGAATGGTCGCCTGCTTCCTGCTGCGTGCGTGCGTGGTGGGCCCATGCCTTCCTGCTTCCTGCAGAGTGCGTGGGGTGGGCGTGCTGTGGCACGCTAAGGGAGGTGGGAAGTGGTGGGCTTGCTGCACGGCGAGGAGATCGAAGGAGCATGGGCAGGCCGGGGGGATCGCCGTCGCGTCGCAATCCCAGGGCAGCGGGGATAGCGGGGTGCCTGCCTGCCACTCCTCCTCCCTGTGTCCTTCCTCCGCCCTCCTCCTCCCCCCCCCCCAAGGTACGGTATTTTGTTTTAATTATTTTTAGGTTTTTAAAATGTTTATATCCGGCGTTCTAGACGACCCCCAACTTTTAATAAGATTTTTCAGGGCTCAAAAGTCATCTAGTACGCCGGTACATATGGTATTAAAAACCTGGCAAGCTATGTAAAGAAAGTACAAAAGAGACATTCTAACCGTAGGCTTGTATAGAGAAAGAATGAAAATCTTTATGAGACAATAGTAAATATCGATGTAGTAAGCATACTACAGTCATAAAAGAGAAAAGTCAATTTAATAGGTGATGGGTATAGGAACGATGTAAGGTTTCTTTTGTCCTGTCTTATGCACATTTTAAAAATATACAGAAATGGTCTATTGCTTGTTGTATCAATAAATACATTTTTTAAAACCTTGTATCCTTGGGTATGTTACCTTAAGAAACTTAAAACATCCTATATTCTCCCTACTGAAACTGGTAGCTGAAACTGTGTTGTGGATAATTTTAATAATTTTAAATGTATTTTTAGATTTGGCTAGATTTGTGTTGTGTTTTAATGTTAGATGTGAAGTAATTGATACGTTATGTTATTATTTAATTTTTGATTATGTGTTATAATTTTGTGTTATATGTAGATTTATTTCTGAGATTTGGTTGGGTTGTTTATTGTTTGTTTTTGTTGGTTGATTACAGCATTGAATGTTTGCCATTCTCCCTCGGGGAGATAGGTATGGGATATAAATAAGCTGTTGTTGTTGTTTGCACAAATTTCTCAAATTGTTATACGTTTTAATTTTTTTTGTTTTACTCTTAAGTCGAGGGAAGTTGATGCAACATCCAGAATCTGTGAGCTCCTAAAGTATCAAGGAGAGGAAGGCCCTCTGAATGAAATGCAACAGTGGTCTGTCCCTACTTTTCCTGTGAGTGGTCACGACATTAGAAGAACAGGGATTTCATCCGGGAAAGAAATTGGTGTCCTGTTGCAGGAGCTACGGGATCAATGGAAAAAGAGTGGATACAGAATGGAGAAAGAAGAACTCTTAAGCTATGTAAAGAAGGCATAAAGCAAAGAGGAAGTTTAATGTGTAAAATAGTGAGTGAAACTGTATGTGTAAATAGTTTACCTTCTTGTTCAAAATGGCACTTTGTTCCAAGATCTCTTGAAACAATCTGAACTTGGTGTGGTTTTTGGTTTTTTTTACAAAAGAAAATATATAAAATATTTTGCAAGCGATTTTTTGTGTATTATGTGTGGTTATATTTTCTATGAACTGCTGAAGATATACTCTGAAGTTAAATTCAAGATGTGTTGGCATAGTCACACACTCAGACCTTTTTTTATTGTGGGGGACACATTCCAACATCTTTTTTTTAAAAAAAAAACACCTTTTATCTAGTGGCCTAGAATTACATGGGAGGTTCAGTGTAGTTTTGATTGAGTTCAAGTGGGCTGCATAACAAGGGAAATATGGCGCAAACAAAGGTGTATGGTGCCTGCTTGAGGTCCAGAATAGTTCTATAATGAATGAGTGAAGCATCAGTAGAAATCAGCACCTCTCTGATTCTCAAATAGGTAGATCACAGGACTTCAGATGCATCTTAACCAAACCGATCTTGGGTTTGTTTGTTTGTTTTGGGTGTTTTTACTTGGTTTAATTTTCCATGAACTGTATGGCTCATTTGCTTATCCTTTTTAACAATACACCTACCAATTTGTTCTGAAACTTTCTTAGATTGGCCTTGCTCATTTCTTGCTAACAGCTTCTTTCTTCCTTTGTACTTTTCTTTTCCTTTGAAGCCTGTATTTTTTTTTTTTCACAATTGCCACGGCAATTCTTGATGGAGCTTTTGGAGTATTTCTCATGTAGGCAACATATTGCAGCAGAGAATGGACGACTGAAAGGTGATCATTGGATAAAATGGAAGTGCATTGTTTCTATTAATTCCCATGTACCCGATTGGGCAATACCTCCGCGTCGTATGTCCATTAATTGGAGTTGAATTGTTTTCCTTAACATACAAACCACTTACATAAGCACCACAGGCTTTCAGTTTACCTAACACTTGCAATATACTCTAATAAATGAACTTTAAAAATAATCATTCTGACTTGCTTATCAGTAGTTTGATTATTGTGATTTTGTGTATTACAGGCTTCGCCACTTGTGTCATGTTCCTCGACAGGCATTTAAATTCTGAAAGTGTTTACAAATTGATTAGGTTTTCACATGTCTCATTGGTCTCCACTGCTTTTTATTCAGAATGACCTTTGGCAATTAAGCTTGGTTGCTATGGAAGAAGATTTTAACTAAGCAATTGCATTCTTTTTTTCTTGTAGTGTATCTATAATCTCTTCTATGTCTTCATTCTGTTTCTTTAATTGGATTTGATCATTGTCAGTCTCTGTTAGTCCTTTCATGCTGCACAGGTGCTGTACTATGATTACAACTTAATTGCCATGGCAACTTCAGGGGTGGGCATACTGGAGCCTGCAGGATTTGTACAATAGCTCAAAAATGCTCAAAACCTTCTAAAGCAGGGGTCCTCAAACTAAGGCCTGAGGGCCAGATATGGCCTCCAAGGTCATTTACCCTGCCCTCGCTCAGGGTCAACCTAAGTCTGAAACAACTTGAAAGCACACAACAACAAACCTATCTCATCAGCCAAAAGCAGGCCCACACTTCCCATTGAAATACTAATAAGTTTATATTTGTTAAAATTGCTCTTTATTTTAATTATTGTATTGTTTTATATGATTTTTGCACAGCAAATAAGATATTTGCAGTGTGCATAGGAATTTTTTTTCCAAATTATAATCCGGCCCTCCAACAGTTTGAGGGACTGTAACCTGGCCCTCTGTTTAAAACATTTGAGGACCCCTGTTCCAAAGAGTTGGAGGGCATTTCCACCATGTTTGAAGGTCGCTGAGTCTCCCAAGGGTCTAATACAAAATTGTGCATTTCTTACAAAAAAGTGTTGTTTCCCCCCACTTAGGAAATATGGGGGGTTCTCCCACTACATTATAGGACCATTGTGGGTCAATTTAGGCCAGTGGTTCCCAATAACTAAAATTCAGTCCGTGGCCTCCCCATTATCACACCATCGCAATGAGAATGACTAGTCTCGTGAAACCTCTTATAGTGCCAAGGCTTATTAAATATGGTTTTCTGTAGACAAGCAGATGGTGACGACTAGATGGCATATGTTCTGTATGAGTGGTCTATCCAACGCAAGTTTCTGACTCATTACGCCAAATAACCAAACCAAATCTAAAGTTGACCAAAAACTGATTCATAACCCTTTTGGTACTAATATTGGAGAGTGGTCCCTGGTCAAAGTGGTCCTGATCAAGTCCCTGGTCAAAAAAGGTTGGGAACCACTGATTTAGTCCTAGTACCTGTCCTTTTCTCACTTTTTGAAACAGGAATATCCCATCTGATATTGGAAGTTAAGCAGGGTTCACCCAAGTTTTGTACATGGTTAGGAGGGTGCACATGAATACTAGATACTGTGGGCTATATTTCAGAGGAAGGAACTGACAAATCACCACTGTGTATTCTTTGGCAAAGGAAACCTACAAAATTCAGGGGGTCTCCCTAAAACCAGAAACTATTTGAAGCTCCATACATACATAGAATGACCTAAAACACAATTTCTTGAAAGCAAACGATTCAGCTCTATGAGAATCTGCACATTTAGGAGGCCAGAGTAGTCATAATATTAATTGGTTGCTTCTATGTTAATGATAGCTGCTTTAGAAACTCAGCAAAATGTTAAAACAGTAACGCTCAGCAGAACCAACGGTTGTGTATGACAGCCAGTCCCCTACGAGTAAAATTAAGTAACGGTTTGCAAATGAAATGATAGTTTGGGGTGGGCAGGGAATGGAACGGCATATATTCATGTCATTACTAAGCAGTTCAGGCAACAGATTAAATTTGCATAGTAGCTTGCAAGGGAGTAGGTCTCTTTATAGGTTAAACCCAACCCTCATGTCAGCTAATACACTGGAGCTGATATCAAAGAAGACGGTAAAATCATCTGTGTCTATCATGCCTAGAAGCCTAATTTCCCTTGTAGGCTGAGGCGGAAATATTTCTGAACGAAGGCTGCATTAATGAGGATTAGCGACCTTTCTCTGATTGCTGTTTTGCATCCCCAAGCACAAAGCAATGAACATGTCTCCCTGCCTTCGAGCTTTCATTCTTTACCTTTTCCAGATTGAGAAATTGTAAGGAGCTTCCCAGCAATCGGAACTGGCTTAATTGATAATCTCTTTAGTACTATTATTTCGAGTCCAAGAAAAAAAACCTTCATTACACTACAGCATCTTCTTTGCATTCGTGGATAAATTGGTTAGGATTACTATATAGGATTTTGGATTGCATGATGCTGCCTCCCTCTCTGATACTCAAAGTGTCATTAGAAAATGTATGGAAGGAATGTTATTTCATAAACAAGTTCAGGAAGGAGTAACTGAGAATCAGCCCATGGGTACAGGAAAGCTAGGGTGCATCTACACTGTAGAATTAGCCTTCTGATTAATGTTATGGAATAATGGGATTACAAGGCTTTTAGCCTTCTCTACCAAAGTGTACCTCACCAAATTACTTCCAGGATTCCAAAACACTAAGCCATGGCAGTTAAAGTGGTATCAAACAGCATTAATTCTACAGTATAGATGATCCTCTAATCCTTCCCTCACCAATCATAACATACAGGCAGATAAGATATCTGTGATATTATGTAATTGACTGTTCAAAAGGCAACTATTCCATCCGCTGTAGGCTGGAGAGTCCAGTGTAATTCCAATTGCTTCTGCCAACTAGTCCCTGAAGCAAGGAGAATTAAATTAAGTTTTGACTTTCTGCTCAGCAATCGATTCAAGGGTCTTACTCTATTTATTTATTTATTTACATCATTTATATTCCGCCCTTCTCACCCGGCAGGGGACTCAGGGCGGATCACAATTCACATATACAGGCAAACATTCCATGCCATTGGACATGTAAACATGTAAGACAAGACATTCAGAAGCAATTTAACATTTAAGCTTCTGGCCACCAGGGGACGCTGTCCCACTCCTTCACTTCTTTGCACACTTCCTGGAGATCTATGGCCTCGTAAATTAGCTAAATTAGCCTCCCCACAATGTGGTACCTAAGTTTCCTACATGACAGATGCAACTGTCTTTCGAGTTGCAAAGGTCAACAACGAGCTACACAAATGGTCTAGCGCTCACCCCAACCCGGGCAGGCCTCAAACTCATGACCTTCTGGTCAGTAGAGATCTTATGCAGCTGACTCCCAGCCAGCTGCACCACATTCTCTACAGTCAGCCATCCATGTTGACAGGTTTTACTTTTGTGGATTTGATTATTTATGGATTTGAATAATATATTATCTTTAGCAATCTATATTCTACAAAGCTGATCATAGAATTCCATTGGAAGACCTAGAGATTTATAAAGGGAAAACATACCTTGGCATTTGCAGGTCCTCCAGCGTGATCTATAGTGGAAGTTATGATATCTTTGTCATAAAGCAAAACTACACGGCAGAATTATAAAACTGATGTAAGCAGGCAACATTGCCTTCAAACAAAAACATTTTCATGGAGAACAATAGTTCAAACAATATGTAAAATGTATTGTCAAAGGCTTTCATGGCTGGAATCACTGGGTTGTAGGTTTTTCGGACTGTATGGCCATGTTCTAGAAGCATTCTCTCCTGAAGTTTCACCTGCATCTATGCCAGGCATCCTCAGAGGTTGTGAGTTCTGTTGAAAACTAGAAAATTTGGGTTTATATATCTGTAGAAAGCATTGGGAAGCTGATGAAGAAACATGACATACAAACAGTCTACAGATCCCACTAAGAAAATCCAACAAATGTGTTGCACCTTAGACCTGAAGGATCCCTCAGTAAACCACTTGAGACCAGCTGTGATTAAATGCTTTATTTTGAATAAGTGAAAAGAAGTAAAGAGATAAAAATATAGTCCTTTGATGCTCTCCGCATCCAGTATTGCAAGGCAATAGTCCAAGGAATTAAAAAGGTTCAAAGGTAAAAATAGTCTTGGTGCCCCAATGGGCTAAATCCTGGATAAGTCTCTGGCAACAAAGCTTGGCAAATACTTGAGTACGAGGGCTTGAAGGCCCACCGGCCCGGGCTGGAACTAGGGTACGTAGAACGAGGCAATGAAAGCTGAACGTTGGCGAGAGATACCTAGAGCCAACGGGAAGCAGCTTAAATAGGTTTTTTCCCTTGAAGATGCAAGCTGCATCTGAACTTCTTCTCAGGCTCTCTTTTTGGGCTAATCCCTCCCAGGCCTCTCGGCGGAGGCTGGAATGTAAGCTCGTTAGTAAAGGCACCTGGGTTTTCGGGAGGCACCGCTGCCTTGCGGTACCAGGCCTCCTTATCGGCCTAGTATAGGCACTTGTCCTTGACCGTCTGCTGACACAGAGGCTTCTGTACAGGCCTAGCTGGGATCTTGGAAACAACATGGCTTTGGTTTGGTTTGGCTATGGGATCAGGCTGGGGTCTGACAAAATGCTACGTTCAGCAAAGGACAAGAGGGATCCTCTCACCTCTGCAGGAGTCTACCGTATACCATGTAGCTGTGGACAAGTCTACATAGGGACCACCATACACAACATTACCCAAACACGAATTAAGGAACATGAAAGGCACTGCAGACTACTTCAACCAGAGAAGTCAGCCACAGCAGAACACCTGATGAACCAACCTGGACATAGCATATTATTTGAGAACACAGAAATGCTGGACCACTCTAACAACTACTATGTCAGGCTACACAGAGAAGCCATTGAAATCCGCAAGCATGTGGACAATTTCAACAGAAAGGAAAATGAACAAAACCTGGCTACCAGCATTTAAAAAACCCTCTAAAATTATAACAGTAAATAAAGAACAAAACTCAAACACAGGGGAACTCCAGAGAAGAAACAATCAGGAACAGCTAATCACCTCTTAACAAAGAATTCCCCCAGGCAGTAATAGGGCACACCTAAACACCATCAGACCATCAAATGCTAATCAAGATGGCCAATTGAAACATTCACACCCAGATCCAACTGACAAGAGTTCTTTCTCCCACCCTGGACTTTCCACAGATATATAAACCCATAGATGCAGGTGAAACTTCAGGAGAGAATGCTTCTAGAACATGGCCATACAGCTCTAAAAACCTACAACAACCCAATACGTAACATTTTTTTGTCAAAAATTATCGCACCCAACTTTTCATAACACTGTTGACTCTGCTATAAATTGATATTACAATGAATGTGCTAAAAATGGTGCTAGTCACTAAACACTGGGGGGACAGGACGGGACTGTGAAATATTGCCCAAAAGGACCATTTGTTAAAACTGACATGACAAGAACAACATATCTATAAATCCAATCCCATTGCAGGTACAGAGCTGAAATGCGTGCAGAGAATTCCCACAAAGGTTCAATTGAGCTATTCCTAGTGTACACCAGAAATACAATGTTTCATGACAAAAATGGGATGTTCTGTACACTTTTGAAGCCTGCAGTAATCCTCTCCAAATGCAGGACACTCTGGTTATCAGGAAACTGAATTGTGCTCTTGCTATTTCTGAGTAAAATTAAAATGTTGCTATCACGACTCAAGATTTGAGCCACTCACTGGATGTAAGAATGAAGTACTTCTACACTGATAAGTTATTATCTTTGCTCCTAGAGTAAGATTCAGCAGCACTTTCACAGACTGTGATTTATGAATGTGCTTTTTCTGTATTTACAGCCAGGAGAGTATTTTTAAAAGAAGAAAATGTACTAAGAAACATCATTCTTTTTAAAACCTAATCTGTCACACATCTTCTGTGCAATATGGACTCCCTGACAACAACTGACAATGTTGTAGGACAACGTGCTGAAAATAAATTTGATGAACAAGTGTTTGTAGTAAGACTGACACTGCAAAAACAGTGGCGCACAATACAGAAATTCAAATGTCTCTTTAATATGAATTGCTTACTTTCATTTTAATCTAAATATATTTAATACCATACACTGAGCCGATAAAGCAAGACTTTTTGAGTTGCCAGAAGTGGTGCTGGAATTTCCTCATTCTTTGACCCCATGGCCCCAGAAGTGAAAACCCAGTGCATTTCCAACTGTGATTAATTTCAAGACCATCTGCGTAGTTAATGTTTTATGATTTTTGCAGAGGGGAGGGGGTCACGAGGGGGTTTCAGAGGGGTCATCAAAGACCATCAGAAAACACATATTTCTTTTTTTTAAATTGTTTTTGTTGAGAATAAAAGTTGCTTGCAAGAGAGAGGAGCATAATAGGAAAGAATATTTGTAGGTATTGGGATAAAAAGTATCTTAGTTACAAAAAAAGTGGGAACAATGAGTTGAAGAAAGTTGGAAAAGAAAGAGACAAGAAGAAAATAGAGAGAGAGAGAAAATAAATACTGCACTTCCAGGTCACTCAGGATCGTAAACTCTTCTCATTTCAAAAGTCCTTGTATCTTTTTCTCTTCTTTTCCTTATGTCATCAGTTTTCTAGAAGTTCATTCTCAGATTTCGTTTATGGCTTGTGAATGTGGATTCCTATATTTTCCTTTTCTAAAAACTCTAGGAATTTTCCCCAATTTGTTGTGTTTCTTTTAGCATTGCTTTGTGACATTTTTTGAGTAAATATGTCCATATTCATGATATCTAAGGTTTTCAGAGTCCATTGTTCTAAGGTAGGTGTTCCTTGGGATTTCCATAATTGAACTAACTTTATTCTCGCGGCTGTTATTAAGTAAAAGAAGATCTTATTTGTGTTTTTATCCATATCAAAATTTGTGATACCTAATAAAGTATTGTGGTTTAAAGTCAAATTTTATTTGTAAGATTAATTCTATCTTTTTGTAGATTTGGTACCAGAAAGTAATTACCACCACATATGGATGAAATTACCTGTATGTTTCCACACTTCCAGCATTTCCCATCACTTCTTCCTTTGTTGAACTTTGATAGCTGTACTGGTGTTAGGTACCATCTATAAAACATCTTGTACCAGTTTTCTTTAAATTCGGTTGAATATTTGAATTTTTCTTTTCTCTTCCCATTCTGATATGTTTATAGAGTGACCTATATCTTTGGCCCATTTTATCATGGTTTCTTTCACCTGTTCCTCCTCTGTTGACCACCTAAGCAACTGCTGGTATATTTTTCTAATTAATTTCGTATCTACTTTTAGTATTTTATCCCAGGATTCCTCTACCTCAAAGCCTATTTTTGTCTATTTTAAAGTTTAATTTGGTAGTATTGGAACCAAGGTATTGTCAGATTGATTAATTTTAGTTCCTCCTAGGTTTTTAGTGTTAATCCTTGCCAATTTCTTTTTAATAGTGAATTATAAATTAACCATTTTTCTCTGGGTATCTCTCTTATATGGTTAGTTTTGTTTGGAGAGAACCAAATTGGGGGCTTGGAATGGAATATTTCTTTATATTTATTCCAGATCTGGATAGGAGCAGCCCTTATAAAATGCTTTTAAAGTTCTTCTCTGTTGTGGCCTTTTCTCTTCATAGATAGTTATGCCATCCCTGAATTAGGTCATAGCCTTCTAAGGCTAATAGTTTCCTTTTTTCCAGTGATATCCAGTCTCTTACCCAGCTCAAGGTTGAAGCATCATAATATATTTGTAGCTCTGGTAGTCCTAGACCACCTCTTCTCTTATCATCACTTAGATTTTGAAAACTTACTCTGTGTTTACTACCTTTCCATATAAATTTCCCTATGTCTTTATGCCAGTTCTTAAACACCGTCTTTGTTCTAATAATCGGAAGGGTCTGGAATAGAGAACATCTGGTAATATGTTCATTTTTACCTCTGACATTCTTCCTAATATTATTCCTTTTGTTTTTTTAAAATCAATGCTCAAATTAGAAAATGCAGAAGGATGTGGGTAAATAACTCCTAAAAGCATGGGTCAATCCTCCCCAAATCCCACCAGCATTCACAGTTGCCATGTTTTGTGTCAAGTTTGTTCCAGATTCGTTGTCAGCTGGGTTCAGTGCTCCTTGGATGCGAGTGAACAACTCTCATATGCCAAGATCAACCACTCCCAACCCTGCCCGTATTCACAGTTGGCCACGATGGGTCTGTGTGCCCAGTTTGGTTCAGATCCATCATCAGTGGGGGTGACAGGGTTCTCTGGATGCAGGGAGAAATTATCCTTCTGAAGCAGCAACTAAAATAATTTTATGGTTGAGGGTCACCACAACATGAGGAACTGTATTAAGGGGTCATGGCATTAGGAAGGCTGAGAACTACTGATCTGTGGGATATATACAATGCTATACAATTATGACAGAGACACCTATGTAAAAAAGGATGTCTCCTTTTAAAATTGTACTAAACTATACCAAGCCTATGTGTCATTCTCATATATATGGTGTTTTGGCCTACAACTCCCAGAAATCCTAGCCACTTTACCAGCTGTGAGGATTTCTGGGAGTTGAAGGCCAAAACATCTGGGGACCCACAGGTTGAGAACCAGATTTAGAGAGAGAGAGAGAGAGAGAGAGAGAGAGAGAGAGAGAATGTGTTTTATTTTGCTGAGCTTTTCATTGTTTTGTATGGTTGATATCTTGTGTTTTAATGTTGTGTGACTATAGATTGAATTGCATGCTAGACTTTTCTGCTCAGGTAAGAATAGAATCATGCTTAAATGAAAATGTACAAGCACCCAAATGCATGCTTCGAAGAAATGACCCCCATCCCTAAGCATAACTTGTAATCATGTGATGATATATATGTATGTTTTATTGCTGTTGTACGTTGCTCGGAGCACTCCGGTGGAGAGCGACTCAAATAATAAATTGAATTGAATATGTTCACGTCAGAAAGAGCAGCAGTGGGGAAGGCCCACATTCTGAAAGTAACACAGTACCAAATGTTTCTAAAATTTCATAAATGAAACTGTACTTGCTGATACATTGTGTAGAAGACAGCAAGTTCCTAGGCTCATGGATGTCACTGTGGCTGGTGTCACCCAACACAATTACTCATGGTGTCACACACAAGTACCCCTCCTATACCAAACCAGACAACAATACTGTAGTTTTAAATGTTAAACTATCTAAATCCATCTCTCCAGCAACTTGAGATTGCACATGTGTATGTGTTTGTTCCCGTTTCTGTATTTGGTTCCTTATTCCAGATGCTGCCCAGGGATCGCAGCAGGAACAATAGCGAATTGTGTCCGGCATGCAAAAGACCAGAGGAAACTCCAGAAATCCAACATGTATGATTAGCTCATTCAACAGCAGGAAATGTGTCTCTCAGCAATCAAAATTGCCTTCACAAATCGAAGCAACCAAAGCAAGAATGTGCCTCTGCATACAGTGGGAAAAGCACAAATGTCTGTTGCTGGTCAAAAATAATTTTAGCTGCTGGGTGAGCAATCTGTTGTATGGTGTGTTGGAAAGCAAAACTGAGAAGGGCTTTATATGCCTTTTTTATCAAAAAAAGGGGGGGGGATGTCAAAAGAAAGGAAAAGACTCTAAAAATGTTTTGGAAGGGGGGGTAGCCCAGCTGAACACACATAAGGAAGGAAAGGGAGAGCAAGCTGAATCCTTCTATAGAAATCTAGCAGAGGGGGAAGTACTGTTCTTCCCCATCAGCCTTCATTGAGCTTAGGGAGAAAAGATGGCCCTTCAGCATTACTCAGCTGCTTGTCTTGTCCAACTTTCTCCTAAACTACAATGTTGGTATCACCTTCTCTGTGGTCACCAGGTGTGGCCCACACTCTTCCCACCCCCTTAAATGATGCCACTTGCTATTGTAGGCACTGATTTCGGAAAGTCTTCATAGCTTTAGACACAACCTGCATATTCCCTCAGGTTCCTTCAGTCTAGTTTTAAATGATACTGTTTAAATGTTTGCCAAGTTAACCAGAATGGTTTGGGCATTAAGCATCTTGTCTCTTATCACAGAAAGCACCAATGCTCTCCCCTTTAACATGAATATATCCCCTTGTTGGTGTTTATGAAACCAACTTGTTCCTGTAAGGCAACTGACAGTTGGAGGGTTAGGTTGATGTTTTCTTTGTTTTTATTCTGTTGTCATCCTTTCCTTTATGGTGAAGATTTATATGGTTAGTTATAATAAGCCAATTTAAAGTAGACAGCTTTGTATGCAGGTTATAAATCTGAGGAAAACACATAAAGCTTACAAGCAGCTCCTATATAATTGATACTACTTTCCAATTAATTTAGTACCATGAGCAGGGATGTACAACTCCCAAATTGTGTATATGGCAGCATTTCCTTTACCATCTCTTCAACAAGGATTGCAGCATCCCAGAGTGTAGTGGACCAAAGTGTCGGTCTGGATGAGGGCGAATAGATTGAAACTAAATCCAGACAAGACAGAGGTACTCCAGGACAGTCGAAAGGCCAAACAGGGCATACGGTTACAGCCTGTGTTAGACGAGGTTACACTACCCCTGAAGACACAGGTTCACAGTTTGGGAGTGATCCTGGACTGCTGAGCCTGGAATTAAAATTTGTGCACCAGCTGCGTCCGTTCCTCGAGAAGTCTGACTTGGCCATGGTGGTCCACACTCGTTACATCCCGTACTGCAAGGCATTCTACATGTGGGCTGCCTTTGAAGATTGCCTGGAAGCTTCAACTAGTCCAATGGTCGGCAGCCAGGTTGCTCACCGGAGCGACGTACAGGGAACATACTACTCCTTTGTTACACCAACTCCACTGGCTACTGATCAGCTTCGGAGCACAATTCAAAGTGTTGGTTTAAACCTTTAAAGCCCTAAACGGTTCTGGCCCAGACTACCTGTCCGAACGTATCTCCTGCCACAAACCATCACAAGGTTTAAGATCTTCAGGAGAGGCCCTGCTCTCGATCCCACCGCTATCGCAAACACGGTTGATGGGGACGCGAGACAGGGCCTTTTCAACAGTGGCCCCCCGCCTATGGAACACCCTCCCTAGAGGTATCAGATTGGCCACCTTCCTCTTGTATTTTAGAAGGAAAATCAAGACCTGGTTATGGGACCAAGTGTTTGATCAGTGAGCAGCAAGTGGAAGATCACACAACTTATGGCAATGAATGGACCTGGAATTGTTTTTGGATTTTGATTTGAATGGATGTGTCTTATTTAATTGTTTCAATATTTTTAATATTTTGATTGTACTGTGGTTGCTTTTATGAAGCTAGCATCGTATGATGCTTTTGTTAGGCCTCCCTGAGTCCCCCTTCGGGGGGAGAAGGGCAGGGTATAAATATAGGAAATAAATAAAATAAATAGTGCTCATCTGTTCTGCCCTAAAATTTAAAACCACAGATCCTTATTTAAACTGCAGCTGAAAATGACTTTCTCTCTACTTTCTATGCAAATAAAACAGAGTCCCAAAAATTGCTTTAGTGCCATGGTTTGCTGAATTGGCTATTCTGATTGATCCTTCCTAAGTTTATTATTTATTTCCAACATTTCTACCCTGTCCTTCTCAACCCCCGAGGGGGGACTCAGGGCAGCTTACAACCAGCAACAATTCGATGCCACAACATACAAAAGGCATTCAACCTTTAACCTCTCCTGGTCATAGCGGAATGTTGCTAAACTGTCTGATATTTTATTGTTTTTATGCTTCCTTTTATGCTTCTTGTTTAGTTCGATATACTGTAAACCGTTCTGAGCCAATGTGGATAGGACGGTATACAAATCAAAATAATAAATATTAAATAAAAATAAATTATAATAAATATATTGAAGTATGTGGTATTATACTTCTCTTCCACAGACTTAAATAAAATATTTACCTAGAGATCAAAAGTTGAAAAACACGAACAGTGTCCAATGATTTGTATGCAAAAGACAGTGATTCCAAACCTTGATATTTTGGTAATTGTTTTGTAGGCTGATTCGGATGAGCCTGAGTTTATAAAGTAGATGTATTCCTGGGCATTACTTTCATAACAGAAAATTTGGCATGAGAAATAAATTGGAAAGAACAGAGATGTGTTCCTGTACCACACAAAAGAAGTTCGACATGTTTCAGCGAAGTTTTTATTCAAAACTAATTGAATGCACATGTAAATTAAACAACCATCTCAGGTACATTTTTCATAAGTAAGCAAAAATATTTAGGAACTCCTAGCATTCCTTCAAAGTTTCTTCAAAATGCATCCAAAGAAGGTATTTTTACCAGCCCCCAACCTTTCTTAGGATTTCCATTTTAGTAAGCAAAAGATTTATGCTATTTTTACATGCCTAAGAGGGAGGCTTACCGACTTTACCCAGTTTTGCTGTTCATGAGTGCTTTAAGGGACACTGGAGAGAGCTGCTCTTTACCTTGCTTGTTGTAGGCAGGAACACACAAAAACAGCAAAATCCGCTAGAATATAAATACAGACTTTCTTGGCTTAAGTTTTATTCCATTGCTTGCTGCAGACACGTTGCAACCAAATATCAAAAGATTGTTTCGCCAGCCATCTTTCCTATTTTGATGCTGCTAAAAAACTTGATAAAGGGTGCTGTACAAAATACTTTAACACACTAAAACAAATTGAACATTGCCCGGAAAGAGGGCACACGTTTACCTTCAAAGCATCCTGAAGTGTATTTAAGATAGAATTAATTTTAGGACCAAGGGTAAGATGCACTTGAAACAAGTTTGTTCAATTGTGAATAGAACATGTTCAGCAGAGATTCCAAGGATACAAAAAAAACCCCCAAACAAAACAGATCTACTGAATATTTAAAAAGATATAAAAATTAAGAGTTATATTTGTTATTTTATATGCATGTCATTTCAAATGAGTGGTTATTAACAAGCTCAGTCAAAAACAAAATGAAGATGTAAAACAGAACCAAAATTAAAAGAAAGCAAGACTTTCCCTTGTTTTCAACATTTTCATAACATCTCAAATGAATGGGTGACATGAATAAGACGGGAATGATTAATTTTTGAAAACCAAAGCAGAAGTATTCAGATTAAAGAATGAAGCAGAAAAACAAAGTGGAAGAAAACGTGTTGATAAAAATTATATTTTAATACGATATTCTTCCAGAATGCTGTATGGATGATGGATTAACAGGACTGCATACAAGAGAAGGTCATAATAGTTGTCCTACACTACTAGGAATTAGCCAAGCAGTTTTAATCACTACTTTAGTTTGAACAGTCAAATCCAGAGATTCAGATGCTTTAAAAACAAAGAATAAGAGCATCCACTTACCTGTCATGGTTTCCTATTAGGGAGTGATAATTTTAAGGTCATAATGGTAGGCCCGAATAACATTATTAGTAAAAATTAAGGAGCAAAATTAAGAACATGCTAAAAACAAATTAAGTAAAAAGAGTGGCTGTTCCCCTAGCTTGTATAATTTATCCATAATGAGTAAATCTACCAATAATTTATCTGCAGATATAAAAAATAAATATGAATTAATAAGTCAGGTAAGTCAGAAACAATCTTGCTTCTCCCTTTTATCCAGACTTCTGGCCTTAACTGAGCCTTGGTTTGAAATAAGAGTTTACATGTGTGTATCATTCTTAATGAACATTTTCCCAATAGAACACTGAGGTGTCTCTTGTCCCCTAAAATGGCAAACAAAGAAGCAATTACAAGAACAGGATGCTGTTTTACTGTAGCTCACGCAAAACAGTTTGAACATCAAGCAGATAAAAATAATCACTGTACTGAACAAAGACCCCCCTCCCAACACAGATATTAGAACTAGTAGGCCAACGTAAACGCACTTATAGTGACAAACAAAAGAAAAGCACTTTATATTGCTCATTTGTGCATGGAAATTCACCACGCCAGGACAGCTTTAAAGAATGGCTGTGATAAAATGTAATATCACAACATTTAACCTTAAAATGAAGGAGCCTCCAATGGCGCAGTGGGTTAAACCCTTGTGCCGGCAGGACTGAAGACCAACAGGCCGGAGGTTCAAATCCGAGAGAATGCAGGTGAGCTCCCTCTGTTGGCTCCAGCTCCCTGTGCGGGGACATGAGAGAAACCACCCACAAAGATGGTAAAGCATCAAAACATCCAGGCGTCCCCTGGGCAACGTCCTTGCAGATGGCCAATTCTCTCACACCAGAAGCGACTTGCAGTTTCACAGGTCGCTCCTGACACGGAAAAACCCCCCCACCTTATAATGGGAACATAGATACAAAATCTGAGGGCACAGGGCAGTGAATTGTATTTCATTCTTTGTTAACTCGTAAGTTATTTACCATAACTTCCTGAGTATTTTACTTCCAAAACAAATACTTGAACTAAACTTCATAGTATATAAGCAGAGAAAGTGAATCAACACCAAGAAGCATCAACGGTTTTATACAGGAATCATAAAGCATAACTTTTTACATAAAGAATGCTTAACTGAGACTCAAAATAGCTATTTGTACAACAGAATACATTTCTTTTTGTAATAACTTGAAATGACAGTGCAAGAGTTAGAACATTTGGTAATTTCAAACTCATTACATAGACTTGGGCAGACGGAAAAGCAAGACTCAACATCAAATAAAACCTTTAGTTCTTGCAAATCTCACCTAATTGTATTGTAACTCTTCCTGCATTGATTATATGCACCCTTATAAAAATAGACATGTTTCATGCTCACCATCATTGAATCTATTTTATTCCGAGGCAACTGCATAACAAATCTAGCCAAATATCCTGGGAACAATTTATCAAGCACTGTGTTACACAACCTCCATTTACTCAAAATTGGAGTTTACAAAACATGGACAATATTAATGAAGGGTGTGTCTAATGCTTCTTCCTCTCACCTCAATGATCTGCAAAGTCAGGAATAGGTCTTGACATGCAGATTGTGCTCTGTACATATAAAAGGTATGACTAAATATTTGAACATTTAAAACAAAATAATTAAGGATACTCTCAATCATATGACATTGTGCCAGAGAGAAAGCTTCATTCTCTATGGCAGGTTATTGACGAATGGAATAAGAAAAAATAGGAGAGCCTGATCTGTTCCATCATTAGAGGTGAGGAGATAGCACCATTCATAGGAGCTAGTTGAAACATAAGTCACATAAGATCTTAAATAACACAGCTTTAACATCTATAGATTTAAGTCATATTATAACATTATACCACATTCTGAAAATTCATTTCTCACTACCCACATACTAACTTCTCATTCAGTCTTGTCTTATAGCAAATCAGCAGTCTGAGGAGTCCAGCTCCTTGAAAAAGTTAGGCCACAAAATTGTATTCCGTTAGGAAAAGAACGTTCTATCTCAAATCAGTTTACTACAATTTCAACCCACCACCCCAATTCTGTGCTTTCACAGTACTTTATACCAAAAGTTACTTCTTGAGGAAATAAAAAACAGAAACTCAAAATGCTCTCTAATAAAATGATTCACATCTCAGTCTGTTCAAAATGAGGTTTCCGCTAGTATTGCTTTTCATAGCTCAGCAGAGACAAAGTGGCAGCACAAAACAAAGGTAGATAATCCAATTGTGAGTGGGATGAGAATTTTTTTAAAAAACCAACATCAACAACATATTACCATAGAGGTAGAAGTCTTCAAGAAACTAACCTGAATCACAGGGTTACCTGTTCCTGGCTATCGAGCGCATCAAGAGTTCCTAACATCCACTTCGGTATCTAACACCACTTAATGTCTGCATAAAGCTTTCAAATGCAAAACAACAAAAGCAACAGCAATGTTTTGAAAGTCAGAGGCTTGCTATTTTAAAACCACTTCTCACTTGGTAGGTAAATATTCTGGTATTTTACACAATTGCTAAAACATTTTAGCAATGATTTTTTTATTTCAACAAGGTAACTATCCACAAATAACAAGATTTCTACAATTTACTCAGAACAAATGGGAAGTGAGAAAATTGACTCTGAAAAATATATATAGGCATACATGTAAAAGAAGTCTGCTATTCGCAGATTTTTGTTTGTCAAAGTGCATTATGGGAAAACAGATGGGGGAAAAGATACTTTTATGCACTTTTTGGCACCCCTTTCTAGAAGACAGGCAAAAACATTCCTCTTTAATAAGTAGCAACAGTTCCTGTTCAAAGAGCAAGTAATAATTGCACCATAGTCTGTAATGTAGGACAGGAAATTACAGAACCCGGCAGGATGGTTGCTACTTTCTTAACGATAAATATTCTGAGCATTGCCAAGGAGTCTAGTCAGGTCAAATGGTACATAATATTTCAGAAGATTAAGTGCAAAGACTTGGAATATGATTAAAAGGAAAGTAGCAAGGTTATTAATGAAGAAAATCACATAATTTGCCGGGGCGTTGTTGGCGTCTATGAATAACTTATGTTTCCATTTGTTCAAAAGTCAGAATATGCCAAGTGGAGCGGAAATTGATCAACAAGGACAAAAGGTCTATAGGGATTCTTCACAAAGAGATTGCATATAATAATTATTCTAGCAGCAGGCTTCGGTGCTTGTTTCTCACAGCAAGACCATGGAGTCTTACCCCCATCACGTCAGCCCCTATAAAAGGTTTAGGCCTCCTCTTCTTTTAAGGCTTGTTTCAACAAACACTAATATCGGTAAGCTATTCTATACAGTTAGAAAACAGAAACTTCTATAAATTCACAACAGTCTACAGGCAAATATCTTAAAATAGTGGGCAATGGATTATATCTATCATTATACACAAGTTGAATTACGCAGTCTTCATTTCTACTGAACATTTTTATGTTCTCAACAACAGTATGCATCTTCTGTCATTATATCACATCAGATGTAATCTGCACTGCCCGATTCAGTCTTTGCCAGGTCATCTGAAAACAATCGTTTTTCACTAGTCTCTGTCTTCAGCTTCCAAAAGTTCCAATTCAAAATATCAAACATTTCAAGGCCTTTGGAAATAACTGTGTCTTTTCTCTGCATAAAGCTCAAATATTCTGAATGTTTCATATAATCAGACATCAGATGCAGCACTTAACAGATTTCTTAAGAGACACCGACAACTCCTAGTTCATCCCAAGTAAGGATAGATAGAAGATCACAGGCAAAGTAATAGTGATCGTTCTTGACCGGATTCATTATCTTTTTCTGGAATCCTTGGCAGCAGGGCAGAACGCGTCAATCCCCAGAATTTTTGAGGTGACATATCTTTCTTGGTTGCAGTAAACTTCCATCCCATGTGGCTTCCACAGATCCTACACTGGGCTATAGTCCACGCATAACTAGAAGCAGACAACACCACATTAGTATTAGATTGACATGCCCGTCGTATTATTGCATGAATTTCTTTGTTTACGTAAATTGAAAGATTGCATCAACAGCTGCCTCAACACCACTAGATTTCATAGAGAAAAGATACAATATTTCAATAAGTGAATTCATTTGCATGTCTCTTCCAAAAATCAATACACCAAGACTGCGAGCTCAAAGGAATTAATATTATAGTGGTGGATTTCAGAATACAAATTAATCATGTTGATGGATTATTCAGATAAAGCTTTCATGTAGCAAGCACTCAATAATCCAGTGTTTTTGTAAGGTACAGGTTGAGCATCCCTTGTCCAGAATTCTGAAAACCAAAAATACTTCAAAACAGACTCAAAGCGGTTTGAGTCTGCCCAGGGGTGAGAAAAGCAGTATATAAATACTGTAAATAAATAAATAGTCCACAGAAATGGCTGATATACAAACAAACAAAAAGTTTGCTTCATACACAATATTATTAACAATATTGTATGAAATTACCTTCAGGCTATGTAGGTATATATGAAATAAAATAATTTTGTATTTAAACCTGGGTGTTCTCTCCATGATTTCCCGTATGTACATATATGCAAATTCAAGGAACCATTTTTTTAAAAATTCTCATCTTAATCATTTTAGATAAGGGACACTCAATATGTAATATATGTGAATGAAGGAGGACATTTTCCACAGATACTGGATTAGAAAGTACTAAAAAATGAGGTACACAAATAAGAAAAGTTTCAATCAAAAAAAGCTTTGAAATAAAGGGTGTTTCAAAAACAATGGACAAGATTTGAAATCGCTCTATCTTTGCATTTGTAGATGGCCTATGAATGAAATTCTTACCCCTTGAAAGGGTGGGGCACAGAGTTTCAAATGATGACCGCTAGATGCCTCTTTAAGTGTATGAACAGCCCCTGGCCTCAGTCATTCCCAGAATGGTGACTCTGCAACATAAGTTCTAATGAGATATTATCCATTTGCAGAGTTATTTTTAAAAATTTGTTTCTGGCTCAAAATGGCTAAGAAAATTTGATTACTCATTAAGTCATGTGTAGCTTTTTGCATAATTGTAACATGCTGCCTGCCTTGAAATTTAGTCCATCATTTTGAAACACCCTATAGATCTGGAATACATGTTTTGTTGATTAGGCAGTTCATGTCTTCCTTCTGCCTGGTCCCTGGGGATTTAACTTGAACTTCTTAGTCCTTTCTGACACTCCTACAGATTTTCTGCAACTTTTCAAAGTGGCATGTGGGTATCTGAACTACAGGTATTAATAAGGTGTGGTATACATTCATATGTGAAATGGCATGTGTTAAGAAGACAATATATGTTTTTACCCAGGAAACCAGCTGTGCTCTGTGGAGGATCTGCCATTCAGATTGAGGTTGCAGGCTTTGTACACAGTAAGAGTCTCATGCACGTATCCATGAGGATTCACATATGCAGCCATAGGTCCACACAGGGACAAGCTGGAATGAAGATAAAGTTGAGAAGAAGAAGAAGAAGAAGAAGGGAGGTCAATGAGTGTTTACATCTTAAGAACTGACTGTGTGCATTTCTCATATCCATAATTTCAATAAACAACACAGTCACTGCTAAGAACTTTGATATGATCATGGTTGTGAGACAATCTTAGAAACACATGGGAACTTCCAGGTATGGGGTAAACACTGAGAGGAGATTTGGACTATCAGAGTCCAGAAGCTGGCATTTCAAACAAACTCTCTCCAGCCCCAAACTGCCATCTGCAGCCCCACAAAATTAAAACAGCTACATCCAAAGTTAGTTGCCTTCTGTTACTACACCTCAGCAAAAGCTTCAACTAAAAATAGAACAGTAATTTTTAAAGAGAATATAAGTAAATAATATAGTTTTCATATCCACAAATGTGAAACATCTGCAGTAATAAATGTGTTAATATATGTCTGTGTGCTTATGTATAGATCTGTTTACACACACACAAATATATATTTGAAATAAAAAATATATTTATGCACATGACACGCAGGCGCAATAGATGAAAATTTGTTTGCGTTTCATTCTTCTTGCTGAAATATCGGTTTTCATCCAACAACTTACTGAAGAGCATAACTGTCAGAATTGTTGCTTAGTAACAAAAAAGATGGACAATATGATTGCATTTATTTTCCATCTTTATTCCACACAAACCTCCATTTGTATCCTCAAAAGATAACAGAATGAAACCATTAAAAGCTCACCTGAATATTTCATTTTTAGTTGTTATTTCGGTATCTTGACAATGCTTACAGCAGAGGGATGTACACTGCAAACAACAATAAAGGAAATGTCAGTGAGAAAAAAGCAATTCTCTTTGGGTTAGCACAATAGCAAATACACATGGCATTCAATGAAATTTACTCCATTAGTTATGATCGAATTGCAAGCTTTAGTCAAGTTCAGCATACTCACTTTGTTCATAATATCTAGTTCACATCGCAGTCGCTGAACAGCACTACCAATTTTAAGTAGTTGAATTCGTAGTGCATCATCAATGGGCAAACAAGCAGCAACCCTGTATGAAAAATCTGAGGAGGAGAATTTTATTTTAACACTGAAAGGGGACAGGAAGGAGACAGGGACGGAGGGAGGGAAGGAAGGGGAAAAGGCAAGTTAGATGTGGTGCCTATCAATGGAGGGAGGGAAGGAGGCTCCCACTCTTCATGTGCCCATTTTCAATTTCCTACCTGTCATTTTAGGAAAATCTTACAAGTTTGTCAAGATGAGAACAATGCTATTTTTAGACATCTATCCCAGGCTACATTACCCAAATATGAAATTAGGACAAGGACAAAGAAAGATCATGCAAAAACCAGCAAAGGGGCTGTTATTAGCTTTTTCTTCATCATGATTTGCAGTGTCACAGAAATTTTCCATCTGGTATCTGCTGGTATGGGGATGCCACAATAGAGCAACAATCCATATCCTTTTATTTAACATTTTTTAAATGTAGGGAAACACTGCCATATGCAGGCAGCCCTCAAGTTACAAACAAGATAGGGACTGTAGGTTTGTTCTTAAGTTGAATTTGTTTGTAAGTAGGAACAGGTATATTTTTATAAGTGTAACTCCAGCCAAATATATAAATGTTTTAGCTCTGGATAGCATACGGAAGGGTTAACAGCCCTGTGGTGTTTGTTTTGCTGTATGTGCCCGTTAAGAAGATTTCACTTCACTTTCTGTCCCTGTGATAACTAGATTTTGAAAAAAAGTGGCTTGTTAGGGAAACAAGAATTGGCGATAAAACTTCCGTGGAGACATCTTTCCCCCATGATAGCTCTTTCAGGAGTGAATTTCCCTTCTGAGAGGTAGATTCCTCGCATTTCCTGTTGTCGCACCCCTGTTCTTAACTATGAGTGATTTATAAGTCAGATTTTGTAACTCGAGGACTGCCCATACAAGTCATTTCAAGTGTTCTGCAATATTCCTCTCATTTCCTGTTGTCTCACCCCTGCCCTGTTCTTAACTATGAGTGATTTATAAGTCAGATCTTGTAACTCGAGGACTGCCCGTACAAGTCATTTCAACTGTTCTGCTATTTAAAACAGTACTTCACAGTTTTAAGGGAAAATAGAGCCCAGGTGCATACTACAAAGGGTAATCAATATATTGTAGCATTGGCTATATCACATTTTCCAGTTCTCTAAATGTTTTGATCTTGATTGACAATCCATATATAGCAGAGTTTGCTGGTTCTGATGTCAAATTGTAGATATGCATCAGAAGGAGATATAAACACCTTCGTTCCTCGATAACAAGGATGTAGAAAAAAGTGCAACTGGTGGACCACATGCAACTCATCCCAATAAAACCTGCACCAGGTGTGGAGACTCTGTTTTAGTGTGAGGTATAGAAGAGAAAGCATATATGGGGATCAAGGGTTGAAGATGAAATACAGGGGGATGCACATATGGGCCATCTATATTTCTCCAACCCATTTGCTGCCAGAATGTTTCATAGGTGTGAACATCTTTTGCATAAAATAAATTCAACTTCTCATATTAAATATATCAACACTGACTGAGAAACATAGGGAGATAGAGGAGCAGACAAGCTGGAAAACTACTGAGGAATAGATGTTTATTAAAATACCTATAGGATTTGCTGGGAGTGAATCATCTTTAAGATTTTCATCCCATTCGTGCAGTTGCAGCTTGATTCGTTCCATCAAAGTTTCCTTGTGTTAGAAGAAAAACCTAATTAAAATGTAAAAACTTCTATTTCTTATTCTTTTCTAAAAAGAAAATGAATATCTTGCTACATCATTAGCAGTTACATTTCATTAAATTGAAAGGGTAATGAACAAACACACACACTACACAGTACACAATATACGTAAGTTAATGCTAACTCATTAATGGACAACCTAGAAATAAGGATGATTCAAACTCTCTCCAAATATTGAAAGAACATAAAAAGATAGCTATGGGGCCAAATGGGCTACTCCTCCATCTGTCACTGGCATACCTGTTCAACTGGTATGCATCAGAAGGAGATATAAACATCTTCGTTCCTCGATAACAAGGATGCAGAAAAAAGTGCAACTGGTGGACCACATGCAACCCCTCCCAATAAAACCTGCACCAGGTGTGGAGACTCTTTTTTTTTAAAAAAACAACAACTGTTTTTGGTCCTTCTGGGCTGTATTAGACCCAGAAAACGCTTCCCCACCTCTATCATGAGATAAGCCAGATGTTTGCTGCCTAAGATCTTGTTCATCTTGTTTACTTGAGTTATATTATTTGGTTATTCATTATGTATGTCTGATATCAAACGGCTGCCATTTTTGTTGTGAGCCGTCCTGAGTCCCCATAGAAGTAGTTGGTACAGTCCTCTGTGGACCTTGGGTCCCTGACACTTGCCAAATCCTGTTATATTAGAAAGAGGAACCATAGGTACTATATAGTCATAATTGTCCACATGTAGCAGTGTACTTTCAAGACATGGGTTCCAGGGTACTTGCATCACTTTTGGGTGTGTTCCTCTTGTAACACATATATGTATCCCAACTAATCAGTTAACAGAAAGTTTTATGTTTGTAAGAGAGGATCACATAAGTGAATCATAGGCTTTGCTTATTCTAATTATTTGTCTCCAAAATGCAGACTGATTTGTAAGAGTCATGATCACAGAAATATACTGTAAATATAGACACTTATTTTAAAATCGATTTTCTTATCTAACCTAACAAGGTACAAAAAGCATTACAAAACCTTGTTAATACTTACAGCATCATATAATGAATACAGCCAAGATGGCCATGAAGTCAAACTAGCACAGTGGAATTTGCGCTGCAACACAAAAAATATTTTCTTTACAAAAAATGTGAAAAAGAATAACTATCATTTATTTATTAATACATTTCTTTCAATTATATGCCTCTTTTCCCATAGAGTAGGATGCAAAGTGTCTCACAAAAAGACATTCTTATTGTGTTTTTGAAATTCAGCATCCCCAAATAAATTAAAAACACTATTTATTCACTGGAGTCCTGTGAACCTTTAATACATGCGAGGCATCCCTTATCCAGAATTCAAAAATCCAAAATAGTTCAAACTCTGAAATAATCGAGATGGGTGGCTGAGATAGTGACACCTTTACTTTCTTAATGGTTTACTTTTACTTTCAGGCTATGTGTAAAAGGTGTATATGACATATGTGTTTAGGTTTGGGTCCCATTTCCAAAGTATCACATTATGAACATGTATGCAAATACAAGTATTACAAAAACAAAACCCAGTTTTGAAATTTTAAAAAAACCTGTTTTATGGGATGCTCCTCTTCACATTTTGACATGTCATTTTTCAGAATATTTTAATCCATTAACCTTCAGCCCTAACTATTATCTATCCACATCATCAATAATATCAGATTGGGAGGAGGGGTATGCTGCCACCAGTTTTCTAATTATTTACATAATTTTGCAACATTTCCCAAATTTACCCAAACATTTTGCTTGTTCAAAGAAAGTGCTATTTAAGTTCCTAAGAATTCAAACTAGAAGAAGGATTTTACTATATGTGACAGATAAGACTCAGGATTAATTCTGCATTTCTCCAATGATTATACCTGCCTTCATGGTGCTATGAAGTCAGGAAGCCCAGAAAGTTTATTTACACAATTTTCACTTCTGCCGCTCAATTTAGTCTTGCTCCCTTCCTTCCTTCTCATATTTATATAAAGACCTTCTCCTTTGAAAAAAGTAGCAGACTATTAATTAGAATCAGCTATGACTTATCTAGTATAAAATGCGTAGCTGCCCACTGTGCCGAACTGATAAGCAACACAAACAATCTGCAGTAACAGCAAGGGCTTTGACAGGCACCGTCCCGTTTCACATGCCTTCCTTTAAAGAGACATACAGATGGGATTTATATTGATTTTTGAAATGTCATACCCAAAATTTTGAAAAAAGAAAATACAATTAGCTTCTGACCTTTTGATATTTCTGCCGCCATTGATGTATTTGTTGATCCTGCCATGCTGCCGGCTTGGAAGAAGGAAAAAGGTGGCATCTACTGTGAGACTCCAACTGCACCGCTGACATTGTGGAAGGCAGCACTCGCTCAGGAAGGATTTGCACTTTTGCCTGCTGGATTCTGATAAAAAAAGATGGCATATAAGTGAGAAGATTGCCTTTGGCTTCTGCGGAGTCCAAAAATACATCTTTCTCATCCATTGCTTTTAGCAACCTAAATAAGACATCTGAAAAGAACACTACATACAGTGTTTAAATCTATTTCTGCAGATTTTCAAAATCTCTGTATTTCATCTTACAAATTCTTATATTGTCCATCCCTCCACCCCCCAGAAATTCTTTGGTCATGTTTTAGTTGGCCAAAAATTGCATGTGAGTTTGCTCTTCTAAACTTAAAGTCAACACATGGTTTGCAAGCCTTGAGCTAAACTTTCACCATCACAGAAATTAACTTCAAAACTTGCTTTATCCTGTTATTTTTGCTAGTGAAGGAACCAAAGTTAGAAAAAGCAAAAATACCCCCTCCCATTTGGGAAAGACCAATACGTATTTTGTCTTTTGGTTTATCTTTTGAAGTGGCTAATTTGGTAGAATGCAGAAGTGAGCTTAAGCCAATGAAAGTAGAAGATTTTATAATATGACCAAATATGAAAAACTTGACCTAGGCTAGAACTGTGACCTGAGATGTTCACAAAGAGATATAAAAACCCTCTGGAACATGTTTTGTCTGCGGACGGTGTTCACTTTGAGCTGAGTACAGCTGATACCATACGTCTTCACAGCTGTGAACAAAGTAATCTTTCTCTTTGAACTGTATGTGACTGTTTTTGGGTGTGCCAGGACGAGCTGAGAACCCAGGACAGTGACGGATAGTTTCAGGAACTATAAATTTGCCACTTCAGTAGTAAATATTCCACAGGCAATATTCGGCTGCAAAATAGCAAGTGTGGCTGAAAAGTGGTATAGGTAAACCAGGTAAAGTTATTGGGTTGCTGTGAGTTTTCCAGGCTGTATTTGGCTATATTCCAGAAGCATTCCCTCCTAACGTTTCATCCACATCTATGGCAGGCATCCTCAGAGGTTGAGAAATCTACCTCTAAGGATGCCTGCCATAGATGTGGATGAAACGTTAGGAGGGAATACTTCTGGAATATGGCCAAATACAGCCTGGAAAACTCACAGCAACCCATGAAAGCCTTCGACAACACAGGTAAAGTTATGTTATTAGTCCTAGAATAAAATTGAAAGTGGCATAAAACAAACACAGATACTAATTGTTTTTTTTAAAATTAAAGATGACACATTTTAAACTCTTCTGATGTTTACTCTAGTGACTTTAATGATTCTGACAATTATAAGGATTTCAACTGTTCTTTGTTTAATTTGCTTTTAATTGATTTAGCATTTTGCTTTCCCCCCAAGATTTATACACTGCTCTTAGAGGCACACATTTCAAATTGTTTCTACAAGGTATTAAAAGTGTGTAATTTAAAGTTGGATACTTAAACAGAAAAGCATAGTACAAAAATGATTAATCAGAATTGAAAACAGGAGACACATTAGCTGCTTCAAAAATTTTCAAAGACATAACCATGTTAACCTGTTACGGCATAAAGAAAGGAAACATTATCATCCAAAGGGAAATTCTAGTCACACCTTTTAAGTCTAAATAACCTGATGCTTTAAAATCACTCAGCATTGCCTTTGAAGAAGTGGACTGAATTATCCAGAAAAGCTAGTGCTGAAATATAAAGCAGTTAGTATTAATGGTGGGATACTAGATTTCTTTTATACTCCTTAGCTTTGTAGATTTCATAAAATTCATATCTTTTCAAAAAACAAAGGTAACAATTCCCTAAACAATAAAAATGTCTATTCAAAAATCCTCCAATTCCAGAACTAAAACAAAAACTCTTTATATTTTGAAAAACATCAAACCAAACCTTAGATATATTTTTCTTCTCAATGAATAATTTTTCCTGGGAATCCTCACTGTGGTCTGATTAAAAATATCATAGACAACCACAGAACAATATGATTTTTCTATTGTTTCAAAAGATTGTATATACGGCTTTTGCTGCTATTAATTTGTGCTGCCATCTTGTGTTCAGATATCTAAATTCAAGATTTTACTTTTATTCAAGGGCTATTCTATATCTCATTCTACAAAACAGCAACACACCATGCACCAATAATACAAAGGTTGGTATATACTTAAGGCACCCCTTAAGGGTGTGGGCCATTATGCAAACACCCACCTAGTGGTTAATTTTAGGGGGTGAATGGCCCAGAAATGGGGAGAGTCTGGTCTCAAAAGTTGAGATTTCTCTGGATGTTTCAGGTTGTCCGGGTTTAAATCTCCAGGGGACCCAGGTATTACGCCTGAATAGCTGAGGGGTAGACTGTACAAGACACTACCCCTACTTAGACACACCAAGTTGAACTGACACCTAAAGTTAGTTGAATTGAAAGTTAAATAGGTAACAATCAATAAAGGTTGCCCAAATTTAAAATCCATACTTTGTGTCTGTATCGTTGTGGTTTGTTTGGGGGGGGGGGGACACAAAAGATTTTACTTTTATTCAAGGACTATTCTATATCTCATTCTACAAAACAAAAACACACCATGCACCAAAGTTTCCTTTTCAGGCAATTATGTTTTCAAAAAAACCAAAACCAAAACAGTTTTAGACTTCTTTTTTTTTAAAAAAAAAAAAAACAAACACACACACAATAATCTCCAAGGCCTTCCGTAGCAAATATTCAAAAGTTATGGAAAAATACCTTATGGTACAGCATGATCCCTACACCTGGCAGGAAATATGTTTCTAGACTTTGGGTGCAAGTAACAGCAAACTACATTGAAATGAAGGAGCATACAAAATAATTTTGTTAAAAGACCTAAAGAGAACATCACTTTTTTTCAAATGTGGTTAAGGGAAACTGCACATAGCGGTTCCATGGATACAAGGGTTGTAATGCAGTTCTGTATTGAAAAGGCCTCCAGGTGCAGCTCAGGACTTCATGGCCGCTATGGCAACCATGGGCCTGTCCAAACTAGTTTCGGGTCCCACCCACAGTGCAGGACACACGTTAGATCTGGTTTTCTGTCAGGGATGGGAAGGTGGCGGGGGTGGAGGAGCTGACCATTGCTCCGTTGCCATGGACCGACATGGCAACGGATCAGGTTTAAATTTACTGCACCTTTCCACCTCCGCAGGGGTGGTGGACCCACTAAAATGGTCTGCCCTAGGACACTTATGGATCCAAACAGATTCCTGACGGCTCTTGGGGATTTTCCTGCCTCCTCGACAAGTGACCCTGTCGAGGCTCTGGTCCCTCTCTGGAACAAGGAGATGGCCAGGGCTATAGACACGAACGCCCCCTCTAACTGCAGTTAGTCCAACGGGCGGCAGCCAGATTACTAACAGGAGCTACATACAGGGAGCACACTACCCCCTTGTTGTGTCAGCTCCACTGGTTGCCTGTCCACTTCCAAGCTCAATTCAAAGTGCTGGTTTTGACCTTAAAAGCTCTATATGGTTCTGGCCCAGCTTACTTGTCCGAACGCATCTGCCTCTACGTCCCAACATCGCAAACGCGGCTGGCGGAGATGAGAGACAGAGGCTTCTCGGCAGTAGCCCCCCACCTGTGGAACACGCTTCCAAATGAAATACTACCAACCCCATCCCTCCTGGCATTCAGAAAAAAAAATCAAAATCATGGTTTTGCCTTCAGACAATAAACATAAAGTAACACTTTAATCAGAATGGATTGGTAAAGCGATATATGTGATGAGACTGTTTTATTGTTTATCAATGGGTTTGAGTATTGTGTATTGTTTTAATTAATGATTGTTATGCTAATTTGGATATAAGTAATTGTTACTGTTTTTAACTTGGTATGTATTGATGGGTTTATAGTATGTTGATTGTGGCATCGAATTGCTGCCTATGTTAGCCACTCTGAGCACCTCCCCCCGGGGGTTGAAAAGGAGGGGGGGTGTAAAAATGCTGCAAATAAAATAAATAAATAAAATGAAAGCAAACAGGGTGGTAATTATGCAGGCCTGCAAGTTATTGTTAAGACTGTACATCCCCGCATAGCCAAGAGAGCTTCAGTCTGACAACAGTAGGAGGTCTGCAGGATAATCAGCTCTGCACTAAAGAATATGATGTACCTATTTCTTCAAATTGCACCCCAACATTAGGATCTATTTCAGCCCTACAAAACCTGGAGCCCTCCAGCTCCCAGAAGCCTTCACCAGCTTGTCTGTGTCCAGGAATTCTGGGAGTTGGAGGCCAAAACAGCTGGAGGGCTGTAGGTTGTGCAGGCCTGATCTATTTGCAGTTTTTTCTACACCCAAGAAATCCAAGCATACAATTAAAAGTATAACTGTGACCAATACATCAATAACACAGCTGTGTTGATGCTGTGAATCCAAATTAGCTACACATGTGTAAAACAAGCTCTTCAGCTATGTTGACTGAGACACAACCCCCCCCCCCCCAATAAATAAATTAGGGTACTCCAAGGCTTTCCACCTTAGAATATGACTTTGTCTGATATATAACTAGACATCTGAATAGAGTATAGGTTGAGAATCTCTTTTCTGAAATGCTTGGGATCAGATGTATTTTTGAATTTTGAATAGCTGTATTTGCATTATGTACTTAATGGGGATGAAATGTAAGTCAAACACAGAATTTATATATGATATGATGATTATGATAATATTTTTATTTCTTGCCAGCCTCTCCTCAAAGCTTGAGGCGGGTTACAGCATTACTAAAACTTAAAGAAACAATCATTATAATACACTTCATAAAATACACATATTAAAACATATCTCCGAAAAATATATATCAAAATATACAAAACAAAAACCAGGCATACAGTGGAGTTTAAAATTCACCATCAAAACTATTTGGGTAGGCCTGCCAGAAGAAATAGGTTTTCACTTGTATCTTAAATTTTGACAGCTTATCCAGTTGACATGGCTCAACCAGCAGGTCGTTCCACAGTGATTGCCAGAGTTGGGTTTTGGCTAGTTGAAGTAACTAACCCCCAGAGGGCGGGTTGTATGGGAAAAGGTGATCCTGTAGATAACCTGGACCCAAACTATGTAGGGCTTTAAAGGTCAAAACCAAAATCTTGTACTTTGCCCAGAAACTAACTGGCAGCCAGTGAAGGGACTTTAGGATAGATGTAATATGCTCAGACCTGGATGTTCCTGTAACCAGTCTGGCTGGCATATTTTGGACCAGCTGGAGTTTCCCAAACTTGGTACAAAGGTAGCCCAATGCAGACTACATTGCAGAAATCCAACCTTGAGGTTACCAGTGTGTACACTACCATCTTCAGGTTCTCCAAATCTAGGAACCGGCACCAATGGCATGTCAGCTGAAGCTGATAGTAAGCACGCCTGACTGTCTCATCTACCTGGCCTGACATTTGGAGAGATTGATCCAGAAGCACTCCCAAGTTGTGAACATAGTATTTCAAGGGAAGTGTAATCCAATCCAGAACTGGTTGACACACCTCCACCTCCAGATTAGAACCTCTGATGGCAACACCTCCGAGACCAGTTCTGTGAGCTTAACCAGAGAATCTGTTAGACAAAGGGATGGAGGGTACACCAACAGAATCCCCAGTCTACTCCTGGTTTTCAGACTCAGGTAAATACGATCAGTGATTCAGCTCTCTAATAGGTACTCTGTCCTATAAGATTTATTTATTTATTTATTTAGACTTCTTACCCGCCACTCCCCGAGGGCTCGGGGCGGTTCACAGAAGACAAAATACAGGATAACAACAATATAACAGTAGAAAAGAGGGGAAAGGGGGGTTGAAAAGGGCAGGGAACACAATGAACAGCTCAGGTCCCCAGCAGGGCAATCGCTTGCTAGGTTAGGCCAGGCGGGATCGCCATGCAGTCAAAAGGTGGCAACCTGGGGGTCCCCAGAAGGGTACCCGGAAGCAGCTTGTCCATGGGGGGGGGGGAGCAGTCTTCTCTCCTTTGGTTGAACGGTCGGCGGTCTGCTAGCGGCCGGGGCTCCACCGTTGGAACGGGGCGATGGCATCGTCCAGTGTTCCGCAGAGGGGTCGACTGGCGGGTGCCGACGTCTCCTCGCTCCATGACGTCGCCTCCGCATTCTACTGTGGCGGCGTAACTGCCGTAATGGGCAGTTTCCGGCTCTTCGGTCCTCCAAGGGCGGGAACTTTCGGGGAAGGTCACTTCCGGTGCTCCTCTCCTCTTGGGAAGAAGATGCCCAGTGTGGTTTGGCGTTTCCAAGGTCGGCCGCCATCTTTGGTGGCCGACCCAAGCCCGGGTCAGAACCATCTGGCAGAGGTAGGTGGGCGAGCAGCGGCTCGACTATCCCCTCTCGTCTCTCAGCCGCAGTCTGCCCCATTGCCGTCTCCTTGTTCAGGCTCTCTGTGCGACCTTCGGCTACCGTCTGATCGCAATTCAACCTGGGTTCTAGGCCCTCTAGAGTTGGTCCTAGGCCCCCCGCTGGGAAGTCCCAGGACTTATCCCAATCGAGATCAGGGGCCTCAGGGGAGTCGCCGTGGGGGTTGTCTGCAGACTCGGGGTTTGGCTCCACTCCAGGATCCCAGGTTGTAAGAATGGTCTTATATTTAACTGACCTGGCTTTACTTAAGACCAAGGTGGGGTTTTTTGGGTGGTCTGGCTCACACTCCAAGTTCCTCAGACTGGCAGGGTAACTGGAAGGTGGGAAAGGTACTAAATACCTTTCCCTTTCTCTATAAGGGTATGTTACTCTGTCAGCACCATATCTCGCTCTGCCCTGCACAACTTCTATTGCCACCTCAGTTTTCAGATACATTGAATTAAAAACAACAATATAAGGACAAACCACCAAAAGAAAAAAAAAGGGGGGGGGGAACGAAATACAAGTAATAAGACATAAATACAACACTTGATACAAAGTCAATGGGTGTATTCTCATTCTCAGAAATCGAAAAAAACATTTGGGTCCACCTACACAGGCCAAATACCTTGGAGTTGATCCGGAGTGAGGTGCTCTGGATCAGTGCTGCAAGAGTGAACACAAGCAGCCACTGAACTGGCCCAGCAACTGAATGGAGTCTGTATGGTTCAGCAGCACCAAAACCCAGTTTGCTACTGACGGACTGCCTCCCTTGCCATATCCCTCATGTTCTCGGCATAATGGCTACCACTGGGCATGAAACTGCTGGTGATCATTGATGACACTGACTGGAATTCCAGAGCAATAAGAGAAAGAGGAGAAACTGTTCCCTCCTTTCACTCCTCCCTTCTCCAATCACCCCCAACTGTTTTAAAGTGCATTTAATGCAGGACATTAGGGTGAATGGGCCCTGTGTGTAATGTGGATGAACCAGAGTCCATCCCCCCCCCCCCCATGCCTCATTTGGCCTGCGTAGATGGGTTATTTCTCAATTTCAAACACCTCCTGAAAATAGCACAGGGATTTCTTACTTACAGCAGTTATCCCAGCAAGAGCTTTCTCTGTTTCAGAGATCTGCAAAAAGGGACTAAAAGCTAATGCCGACTTTAGGACACTTGTCCCCTGAGATAGTTTCATTCATATCAATTTAATATTTCCTGGGAACTTAAGCACATCTTAAACATTCAGGGCAATTTCAAGACCTACAAAAGTCCTACTCAAAGACATTAATGCATAGGAATGTGCTTTAACTCCAAGTACAGTGGTATGGTAAATACAAACATACTTAGAAGTTATTAAAATACACTCAAATACTAAAAGTTAAAATGAAGAAAGCTTCAAAATTGTCTGTTAATGTAATGAGATCAAGTCTAAGAAAATGTTCTAAAATAAAGTTAAGTCAAACCTTTTTAAAAAAGGATATCCACATTTACAACTGAACATTCAATTTCTCAGTACTGAATCTGAAGACTTACTTATCAAAATGACAGGTAATTTTAGTTTTAGTTTTCTATTCCAGACTGCAAAATAACTTTTTAAAAACCCTTAACTAGATTGTAATCGTTCATTTTATGCCACAGTTAAGCCTCTAAACTTTTCAAGGTGTTTTTATATTTTGTTTTTATAGGTCGGTCTCAAACAAACAAAAACATACTCTACAGAGTTCCTAAAATACTAATTCTTAAAGCTGTGAGCCAGAGATAGGAATGGTGGCTTTAGAAGAAGTAATCCTTGCCACAAAAACAAAACAAAACACTTCACTCTGCACTTTGAATAAAATTGTATGTTCTTCAGTCACAGTGGTTTCTTCCATCCTCCCCATCAAAGCCTAGTTTTGATATTCAGTTGCCTCCTTCAGGCCAAGTGTTTAGCTTGTATAAGTCAAGGGTAGGTTTTGGGGCAACAATTATAGATTTTGATATGGCCCATGGATAAGTCCAGGATCATTTTACAGAGAGGGGAAAGCAAGAATGCTAGCCCATTTTCCCACTCAAGCATTCAGAAGGACAAAAGTGGTACCACAACAGGGAGAGTTGAGGGGATTGGTGCCTCTTTCAGGTTCCCCAAAGTTCTTGTTTTCTGCTATTCTACTTAGAGAAAAGGATGGTTCCTTTTTAAATCAGAACTAAAGCACAGTACTGTACTCACATTGACTTGTGGATAAATCGACACAGGTTTTTTTGGTTGATTTTTTTGACTAAAATTTCTAGACTTATACATGTGTATACAGAATAAGAAGTTTTTTCTTAGAGGTTAGTTTCACATACTCCTAGTACTTTTCCTTACGTGATCTTAGGTACTTTTCAAGAACTTCTCAATGCTGGTTTACAAGGCACTTGTTCAACAACCTGACATAAGAGATTTAATCAAATTAGTCTACAACCACACTCACGTGAAGCATCCTTAACTCTGCGCTGGATTGGGGACTAAAACTATTTCTTCAACTGAGTTGGCACTTGTAATATATAGTCTCTTATTTAGTTCTGAGAATGGCTGTGGCACACTACAACCACAATGAGAGTGGAGATGGCTATTCATTGAAGAGATATGACCTTTTCCAACTATTACACATGACGATTCCAAAAACAATCAAATTGAAATGTCTGTCTTATAATAAGAAACAAAGAAGCCTCTATATCTTTACTCTAGGAGTGATCTGAGCTAAGGGTCACAATCATTAAACTCAGAATTGCATAACCCCCCAACTCCAGAATGTTAAATTAAATGTGAAGACAGTCTTTAATCTTACTTCTACATTAGCTAAATATTGTTCCAAGTACATGACTCAAATATTATATACTTAATATAAATATTTTATTATTGTTCATCTCTTTCGAGGTCTCTGGTGCCTGGAAAGGAATACAGAATAAATCAATGTTAACTTTTCCCCAAATAAAATCCCTCATGCAAAACAAATAATTAGTTCTAGTAAAAGTAGCAATTCAGTTCATAAAACTATTGTAAAAGAAAATTAATACATTCCTTTGGCTCAGATATAATATATATTTATAGAGATTTGCATTCATTTAGCTATCCCTACGCACTCTGGACCAATTCACATGAACATAGGGACCATGATCTTAATTCTACGGCTTTGCCTGCTCTCAGCAACTATTTAGCACTTCCCTGACTTTGGTCGACCTTGAGGCTCTAGTAACATTTCTTGGAAGCCTGAAATGTGCTCAAAACTGTATTAAACAATTGAGAGTGAGAAATCTTTGGCAATCTACCAAATACCAAGCAGAGCCTGAGCTAATCAGCTACAGAGAAACACGATATGAAAAAATAACATTTGATTATTACTAAACACCTTTATTAATTTTTATTTGTGTTAGTTGAGGTAGCAAACAAAATAATTGCACATGGCAAGTTCAGTGACCCTGTATTTCTGAAACACCACCTTACGAAAGGCAATTAAAACAAGTTACATTAGATAGTTTCATACTGAGAGCAGAATAAAAATCTACTAGTTGTTAACAGGTTGTGTTCAACAAAAGTATATATTTCTCATGTACTTACCCATCTGCTTGAGTCCGTATTTCAAGTACTTTAAACCTTTGTCTTCCCACTGCTTTTACTTTGACTGTTTCAATTCCATATTCCTGTTCTTCTCTGTAGGCATAAATTTCAGCTGTTGTTCCAAAATGTGCTTCCCTTTCAAGTATATTGCTACAGGAAAAAGCAGAACCTATTAAAAAGTGTTGTTTCACATCTCATTTTCAAATTATATACTGACATTAATAGCCCACCAACTCTCCTTTGCCTTTTTTTCTCTATGCATACATTTAAAAAATCAGTTTTGTAATTTAGTGGACTCTTGGTATTGGTTCTAGGGTGTCTTCCTCCCACCACACATACACAGAAATCAAACTACATCCAACCAAAATCTGCAGATCCTCAAGTCCCACTATACACAATGGCAACATTAAAAACAAATAACATAATCAAAGTTTGTCCTTTGGAATTTTAAAAATAATTATTTCAAGCTGTGAATGATTGAATCCAGGGAGGTAGAATCCATGGACACGGAGGGAAAACTGCACTCAATATTAAAATTTGAAAATAAGTGTAAGTTGCAATGATAAAGGCATTCTAGGCCCTGTATGGTATAAATACAAGCAATGTTTCAAAATGTATGATTTAAAAGACACAGAGCATACGTGGAATGTTATGTGCCATGAAGTACTGTTTACTTGAAATGTAATGATAAATTGTGTTGAATACAATCCGAAAACTTATCTCTGATGGAGAAAAGTACCCAAGAGTTCAGATGCTTCTGTGATCAGACAATGGTTGTGTAAAACAGAAGCTTTCTTATTCATTTCATTGTTTTCAATGTTTGATCCATCCGGCCTCACTGTTTAAATCACTGCTTGCTATTTAAGTAAACAGGACAACTCATGCTCTGGTGGAATAACATAATATATACTGCTGCCATCATGACATTGCAGCCAATTAGTTTTGTGTCATGAATCAATGCAATGCTACAATCTATTGAATTCTATTGTAACTAAGCAATCCCACATAACTACAAACCCACTTAAAGTATTTACCTGTATGCAAGAACAGCAAAGGTTCTGTCTTTCTGGATTAAGTTCCGGACCATGCTAACCTCTTGGGGACTGAAGAGCTGAAGAGGCAGTGTTTGTCCAGGAATCAACATAACCATCACATGGGGTAAGACTGGAATTGTTTGACAACTATCATCGTCATGGACAGTCCTTCCATGAAATTCTTCCATATCTGATCCTAAGTACTTTCCAAAATTTAAAAAAGTGACATTTCAGTGGCAAAAGTATTCAATTAGCTCACAATTTGTAAACACAAAAATTAAGGCAATAGATCTGGAAAGCAGGGGCTAGATCCCAAGAACCAAAAATAGGCACTAGCAGTTTTCATGTTTGCAAGACTGCTAGTCAAAAAGAATACACCATCCAATAATGAGCCTGTTATGTAACAGCTCCCACAGTTCTGCAAAATGCTGAACAATATTACTAGATTCCCCAGAATGAGATGAAAAAACCATGTCATATACAAAAAGTAAAACATTTTAAATAGAAAAAATTGCAATGTTTCCATTCCCTTTTTGATCCAACCAAATTTTAATTTCAACTGTCAGCAATTATTTGAATATACTCAGAATATTTAATGGATAATGATTTGCTCTCTAGTGTGCAAGTATTTTGTTTATGTTATTTTAACGTCCACTGTGCTTTGAGACAATTATGTTTCTAGGCCTCTTTATATAAAGGCTGTCAACTGAATTCTCATGCTGACTGCATGATTTAGGGCTTGAGAAGTAGCTGTTCTAGAGATCTCCTACAAAACTATCAACAAACACTCACACTTTGCGTACATGATGATGCAAGGGAAGCCAGAGGAACTTAATGTTAAAATAAACATGCTGCTTACAACAGATAAATCGGATTTCTTCAAATGTGTGGTTTGCTCTGCCATCAAAACTGACCTTCTGTGTTTGTGCCAGATCATCCAAATGTGCAACATGGAACAAATTTCATACAAAAAAACCCCAACCATTTCTTGGAAAGAATAGTTAAGTACACGTACCATGTGTGAAGTTGGCAGACTTGTATCAAAATTAATGGTGTTTGGCTTTTCAGTCTCCTTGCCATCTTGATCTTCGACTTCCATTTCAATGTCATCCTCTTCCTCACTCTCTGCTAATAAGTGGGGAAAAAAGAACAGAAAAAGAAAATCTTTGAAAAATTTAAAGTGCTTGAAATGAAATTATTTCAGAATGAGCCTAGAGACGCAATTTTGCATAGTTCAACATGTTTCAATTTTAAATGTCCTCCAAATTCGCTGGATTCCCTTCCTTGGGAAAGCTAAATCCGTTGAATAGTTGCTTCTTTTTGCATCTGTTAAAAGTCTTAAAAGCTCAGTAAAGATAAAAGGTCTTGAAAAGCTGTCAAAGAAAGGACAGGTGAGTGTATATTACACCTTTGTTAGTAGGGTGTGAACTCCTAGATTATGAGGTGGGATGTAGAGGCAGATGCGTTCGGACAAGTAAGCTGGGCCAGAACCATATAGAGCTTTATAGGTAAAAACCAGCACTTTGAATTGATCTCAGAGATGGACTGGCAGTCAGTGGAGCTGACATAACAGGGGGTGGTATGTTCCCTGTATGTCGCTCCAGTTGGTAATCTGGCTGCCGCCCGTTGGACTAATTGGAGTTTCCGAACAGTCTTCAAAGGCAGCCCCACGTAGAGTGCGTTGCAGTTATCTATTTGGCATGTGACCAACGCATGGACGACTATAACCAGATCAAACTTCCCAAGGTACGGGCGCAGCTGGCACACAAGTCTTATCTGTGCAAAGCTCTACTGGCCACCGCCGAAACCTGGGGTTCCAGACTCAGCGATGAATCCAGGATCACTCCCAAGCTGCGAACCTGCATCTTCAGGGGGAATGCAACCCCATCTGACAGAGACTGTAACCCTATGCCCTGTTCAGCCTTTCGACTGACCAGGAGGACCTCTGCCTTGTTAGGATTCAATTTGTTAGCCCTTATCCAGTCTGACACAGCAGCCAAGCACCGATTCAAAGTCTGGACAGCCTTCTTAGTAACAGGTGGAAAAGAGTGACAAATTTAACAACTTACTCCGAAGCTCCAGATGATCTTCCCCAGCGGCTTCATGTAGATGTTAAATTACATTGGGGACAATATTGAACCCTGAGGGACTCCACAAGACAATGGTTGTGGAGTCGAACAGGTGTCACCCAGTAACACCCTCTGATACTGACCCTCCAGGAAGGACTGGAGCCACTGTAGAGCAGTACCTCCAAGCCCCATTTCTGCAAGGCGTCCCAGAAGGATACTGTGGTCAATAGTATCAAAGGCCGCTGAGAGTTCCAGCAGAACCAAAAGGGACACACTCCCCCTGTCTAGCTCCCGGCATAGATCATCTAGGTGACTAAGGCTGTTTCAGTGCCATATCCCAGCCGAAAGCCAAACTGTGCCGGATCTAGATAATCAGTGTCTACCAAGAATCCCTGGAGTTGTGAGGCCACCACACGTTCCATGATTTTGCCCAAGTAGGGAAGATTGGACACTGGCTGAAAGTTGAGTGGGATCCAGTGATCATTTTTTCAACAGCAGTTTTATAACAGCCTGTTTTATGCTGGCTGGAATCTTGCCCTCCTGTAAGGAGGCATTAACCACCATTTTAACCCACTCTGCCAAACCCCCCCTGTTTCCTTTATCAGCCAGGATAGACAGGGGTCTAGGATGCATGTGGTAGGCCTCACCTCTCCAAGGATGTTGTCCACATCCTCGAGCTGAACCAATGGAAATGAATCCATTAAAACCGGACAAGCAGATGCTCGTGTTATATCCTCAGAGACTGCTGTTAATGTGACATCGAATTCGGAACGGATCAGTGCAACTTTGTCAGCAAAGAACCGAGCAAATGCTTCACAGCGATCTGCCGAGTTGTTAGGGATCTCGCTCTGCGGCGGATTTAATAGTCCTCTGACAACTCGGAACAGCTCAGCTGGATAGTTCTTAGCAGACGCAATATTGGCCGCTAGAGATGTTTTTTGCAGCCTTTATTGCCACGTCATAGATCCTTAAAAAGGAAACTAGACGTGCTTGGACTCACCCGCTAAGCTTCCGTCGCCACACACGCTCTAGCCACCTCTTCTTTCACTTCATCGCTGCCAGCTCCTCAGTGAACCAAGAAGCTGGTTTAGCTTGGTTATTCGAGAGGGGGTGTTCTGGAGCGATCATGTCTATATTCCTGTCCATCTCTCTGTTCCAGAGAGAGATCAGAGCCTCAACAGGGTTACTTACCGAGAAGGCACTACCCTGGAATATGATAACCATGCATTTAAAATGAACACTTGGATATTAAACCATGCTGTTCCAACACAGTGTGACTCATCATTATCACCAGCTTTTACCTGTTTCACAAGTACTTTATCAAGCTGTGTCAGCCATCATATTTCCATATACTATACAGTGCCTTTCTTACCTGAATTATGTTTTAAATCTTACCCTTGTTTGATCTATTACTGGATGCAACATTTTGAAATATGTTACCATTTAGTTTTACTACTAGGCTATTTTTCATTCTTAAACCTGTCTTATGGTAGCTCTGTTTTGTTTCCTCACTTATTTGTAAAAGAAAAGAAAAAGCAGCCAAACTGTGCTGCATTTTGGCTGAGGGAACCTAAAGCCCGTGAAGAACGATGACTCATTTTACTGCAGTGGCACAATGGAAAAATAATGAGAAGACCATCTACTTTGCTCTCCACATATCCACAATATAAACAAAACCAAATGAAGACATGACAATTCCCTGCACACTCTATATACAAAAGATGTCAAACATATACAAACACTTGAAAAATCAAATTAAAGGAAAATAGCAAAATAATCTACTCTATTTTTATACTTATAATATTTATATTTTCAAATGATCTGAATTAAGACATTCATTGACATTCTCATAACACAATACTATAAAAGTCAAGCTCTCTGCCTACATCTAGGGAATGGTCAATTTTTAATTTCAATAGAAATTATGATAGGCCCCTACAGAGATAAGGTCCAAAGACAGATAATTCAATGCATGAGAATGACTTGGTGCAAGTCACTTTGGTCAGTTAAAGAACATCAATGCAATCTATTTCTTACAGTCTGCCTGCATTTCATTAATCTGTGTTTTTAAAATAACTTATTTTTATAGAGGAAAAAGGAAGATGACAACACAGAGACAAGATGGATCTCAAAGTATATAATTCTCACCTCCAAGGCTCAATCTCCTACATTGTTGTTGTTACATACACTTGTATGTCTCATCCCCGAGGGGGGACTTAGGGCAGCCTCACATCAAGCACCATTCGGTGCCATCCAATCATAAAAACATTCAACAAATTCATCAAAACAACATTAAATAAACAGTTGTTAAAAACACGCCAGTTAAAACCAAAGTCCGGGTCAGTTCACTGTTTGTCTTCTTCTTCTCACTTGCAGCTATTCAATGATCAAACGCTTGGTCCCACAACCAAGTCTTGAATTTCCTTCTAAAGAACACTCAATACACCACTTAGATCAGGGGTAGGGAACATATGGCTCGGGAGCCAGATGTGGCTCTTTTAATGATTGCATCTGGCTCTCCAGAGCAGCCCGGGCCACGGTATCCCAGCATGCAGGGGGGAGGAGTGTTGCAAATCCGCCATGACTGCTGCTTCCGCGCCGCCATCGTCGCCTCTTCCTCATCTCCTGCTGCTCTCAGGGCCCTGCGCCCTCTTTGCCAGGGATGGTAGAGCCCAGTGGTGATGCCTTGTCCTTGTCTTCATCCTCCGACACGGGCCTCGGGGGAGGCGGACCAGGCCCCGGCGCTGCAGACCCGGCCTTGCTGCCCCTGGGGGATGCCCAGCTCATAGCTCTCATCGTCGGGCAGCTCAAGAGCCGCAGCCTCTTCGACGCCTTCTGGAGGGACTGCCTTGCCGACATTGACATCAAGGTCCACCTTGGCTCCGTGCCCTCCTCCCCCTTCCTGCCTTCCTTTCTCTTCCTTTCTTTTTCCCTCTTTTTCTTTAATTCTTTTTCCTCCCTCTCTCCTCCCTTCTTTGCTCCCTCCCTCTTCATTCCTTCCTTCCTCTTCCATTTTTTCCTTCTCTCCTTCCTTTTCTCTCCCTCTCTCCCCTTCCTTCTTTCCTCCATTCTTCCTCCCTCCCTTTCTTCCTTTTCTATTCTTTCCCCAAGTCTCCTTCCTTTCTTTTCACTTCCCTCTCTCTCCCCTTCTTTCTTTTCTTCTTTCCCTTCATTATTTGACTTTTCCATCACTCCCTTTCCTTTCTTTTTCCCACCCTTCCCTTTCCTCCCTTCTCATTTCCTTCTTTCTTTTCCCCTCGTCTCTCTCCTGCTTTTCTTCCTTTTCCATAATTTGTTCTTTTCTTTCTTCCTCTCCCCCTACCTCCTTTATTTCCTCTGTCTTTCTTTCTTTCAAAAAGGTTCTCGACCCGATTTAAGTGATGTAACAGTATTTGCAAGAGCGAGTAAGGGGGAAAGCAAAGTATAATATATCATGTCAAGCACACTAGTACAAAAAATGGTTACCATCGTAATATGCCAATTTTAACCTATGAATTTAAATGTACATTGTATTGGTAACAATAATTTTAATGTGTTTCAATTTATGTCTATGCTTTTTAATATCTGTGTTTTAATGATCTTATGTTTTCATCCATGTATTTTACCTTTGTTGTACTCTCCTTCAAGTCTTAATGAGATGCAAGTAACAACATTATCATCATCATCATCATCGTTAACATCATCAGGTTCAAATAATTAAATCAAGCAGCAAAGTGCCAAAATACTCAAGTTCTTTTAAGCTCCTGTACAAATTCCCTGTTTTTCACAAAACAAATCTATCTTTTCCTTAAGGACATGCCATGGCACCTCTGGACTGGTACCTCATGGAACACTAGAACAATTCTCATAGATATTATGTAATATAGTTCTGGTTAACTAATCTGAAACTATGTTACAAAGGCGCATTTAAAAATTACAATTTTATTTTAGTTTCTTTGATTTATTACAATCACATTTTCTTCCACAGTATCCAGATGCATTGGGAATGAGGAAAGTGCATCCCATAACACACATGGAATTCCCTCCAGCTCATTTTGTATCTCGCCCAAGATATCCCCAAAAACCATTGACCCCAGTCTAGAATTAACTAAAATGGCCCCAAACTGCCTGAAACCACTGCCAGATATGTCTCCATCACAACCCATCAACTTGTAACAGGAAAGGAAAAGGAAAAGTGACATGACATAACTTCTTTTCCTGAAAAGATGAATTAGGAACAATTACATCTGTTTACGCTGTTTCCTAAAGTGTATTCTTACTGAGAGGTGAGAGGAATATTAACTATTACTGCCAACTCCTTGTAATATTTTAAAATAAATGCTTTTATTCCAACTCTCAGAAAGGAGCTACTTTGAATTCCAAACTGAAGCCCAGTGCAGAAGATTGATATGATGTTTTTTCAATTACAATCTATCATGCTACATTTGACATTTTATAACTAAGTGTATATGCAGAAATATTAGTTCATGTTTTCATAGTCTAGAACCCAAATGGAGATGTACTTCGTTGTTAATGAGCTGCCCATAAGTTGTTTGGTTTGCAATTTTAAGGTGAAAATACCTCCTGTTGGAAGACTGGGGTATACATTCCTTAAATACAAATGAATAAAATATGAAGGGATTTGCTACAGCAGTGACCCCAAACTAAGGACTGTGGGCTGGATGCGGCCCTCCAAAGTTATTTACCTGGCCATAGCCCCAAACTTTAGACTTAGGGTTGCCCTAAGTCAGAAACAACTTGAAAATATACAACAACAATCCTCATTAACTTGACAATTTCATCAGGCAAAAGCAGGCCCACACTTCCCACTGAAATACTCGTAAGTTTATGTTGGTTAAAATTGTTCTTCATTTTAAATATTGTATTATTCTTAAATGTTCTTTGCACTACAAATAAAATATGTGCAATGTGCACAGAAATTCGTTCATGGTTTTTTCAAACTATAGTCTAGCCCAGGGGTGGGCAATTATTCTTTCCAAGGGGCCACACGAGCACCAAAAAATATTATGGAGGGCCGCACCTAAAGGCTGAACTACATTCTACATAATATCAATTGAATTTCTTTAATAATAATTAAAAAGGCACTAAATTGCGTTTTTTATATATTAATAAAACTGATAAGAGTATATGTTATGAGCAATGAAAAAGAGAGGTTGTCATAGGAAAAATGACATTTATTCACTAAAATTTTACAAAACAATGGTTAACAAAATGTGAACATTTGTATAATTTGTAATTCATTATATCAGGGGTCAGGAACCTTTTTGACTCGAAGAGCCATACAAGCAAAATATTTGGAAATTTATTTCAATGAGAGCATTATAATAATAATGATGATAATATTCATTCAGCCTCTGCTAATAACAACAACAACAACAGGTTCCTAGAGTAGGAGGGCCATCCAGTCCAACCTCCTTCTGCCATAAGGGAAAAACACAATCAAGGCACTCCTCACAGATGGCCATTCAGTCAATAATAATAATAACAACAACAGGTTCCTAGAGTTGTTGTCCTAGAGACCTCCAAGGGCCATCCAGTCCAACCTCCTTCTGCCATAAAAGAAAAACACAAAGTATTCCTCACAGATGGCCATTCAGCCTCTGCTAATAGTAATAATAACAATAACAACAACAGGTTGTTAAAGAGGAGACCTCCAAGAGCCATCCAGTCCAACCTCCTTCTGCCATAAGGGAAAAACACAAATCATTCCTCACAGATGGCCATTCAGCCATCTTGAACCAAATTTGGCACACTGAACTCTCATGAGACCAAAGTACTGAATTGTTTGCTAGTCATTTACCTTGAGTTTGGGAGTTGTAGTTCTCCTACATCCAGAGAGCACTGTGGACTCAAATAATGATGGATCAGGACCAAACTTGGTACGAATGCTCAATTTGCCCAAAGAGGCATAAGAGGAGGAAGCCGGGAAGGGAATGGATGCCCCTCCCCTGAGCTCCGGCCTCGGCCCCGCCCCTTTCCCACTCTGGCCCCGCCCCCTCTCCATCGCTGCACTCTCACTCCTTCCCTCTTCCTTTCAGGTGTTGGAAGGGGGAAGGAATGAAAGGGGGAAAGAGGGAGGGAAACAGGAAGAAAGGAAACAGAAGAAGGGAAAGAGCGCCAAGGCAAGAGGGAAGGGGGAGCGCGCGAGGAGGTGAAGGGAGGAGGAGGAGGGCGAAGGCATGCTCTTGTTCCTGGCCGCCTGCCCTTCTTCACCCTCCCTTCCCTTCCCCTCTGCTTGCCTGCCTGCCTGCTTCTTCACGTTTGTAGCCGCCTCAATGGGAGTTTGCCTCCCTCTCTTCAGGATGAAGCCTTGAGGGAGCCAAGGGCCGGACCGCATCAGCTGCCAGGCCGGATCCAGCCCACAGGCCATAGGTTGCCCACCCCTGGTCTAGCCTGAACTGGCTCTTGGCTTAAAAAGTTTGAGAGCCCCTTTGAAATAGCCTCTTTGATGATTATGGAATGATACAATTATTGTAAACAGTGAATATATTTCCTGAAAGCTGGTAGGACCAAGAATAGAGCAAAACGTATTAGAAACATGAACTGTCCTGCTGCAAATAATGCACTGTGACAATGTAAAGCTTCATTCTCCCCTTTCATCACTAATATGCCGTATTTTCTGGCATATTAGACAACTTTTTAACCCTGGAAAATCTTATGAAAAGTTGGGGACGTGTAGTATGCCGGGTTTAAAATGAAAAAGATAATAATTAAAAGAAAATAAAATCCAACTCCCTTAGTGGCATGGCCTGAGGAGGAAGGGAGGGCACGGGGAGGAGTGGCAGGCCGTATTGCCACGGAGACCGGCCAGGGGTGATGACCCACTGGGGGTGTCCCTGCGGCCCTTGCCACTCTCCCCGCTCTACTTTCAAGGCCCTACTCCGCCCCCGATGCTCACCTCCTCTAAAGGCTACTGGCCTCGCCTAGGAAGCTTGGATGTGCTCACTGAGGCATTCTGGTAGCCTTTGTTCCTTGACTCCTATGGCTCCCAGAATGCCTTATGAGTCAGGGAACTATGGCTCCCAGAATGCCACAGTGAGCACATCTCAGGTCCGCCACCGCCGGGGGTGTTGGGCGTCATCCGAATATGCTTCCTTGTGTCTCCGGACAATGACTCCCAGCAGCCCCAGGACTGCGGCGTGCCTTGGATATGTTCACTGAGTCATTCTGGGAGTTGTATAAGTGAGGAAACTATGACTCCCAGAATGGCTCAGTGAGCACATCCCAGGCAAGGTTTGATTTTTAAAAATATATATTTTGGGAGGGGGTGGGTTTCAAGCAATGGATGACTGAATCTGTAGATATGGCCGCTCTGAGTCCCCCCTCGGTTGAGAAGAGCGGGGTAGAAATGGTGGAAATAATAAGGTTGATAGTACACACTGATTTCTTCTCTTACCAAATAAACCAAAAACTATACCATGTTGGTCTCTCTTCCTCTTTCCGTACATTTGAATTAAAACTACTTGCTACTGTACTCAACACAGAATAAAGAACAGAGTCCCTAAACCGATACTGACAAATTAACGGCACTTCATTCCCTCTCATCATCCATTTTTCTTCGAGAGCAATCTTTCCAGAAGCCATTCCTGCTGGTTACTAAAGTAATTATGTAACTTCAAGAATACCTATTTATTTTATTTTCTTGCTCCTCTTTCCCTGCTATAATTTCATACCATGTCTGCTACGTTGTGAGCCTGAGAGAAGTGATTCTTATTTTCTGATCTCTTTACAACACCAATATTATGCATTCTTTAATTAATTAATAATAATTAGAAACATATTCTGAACTGTTATGTTCAGAATGTATTAATGTGCAAATTAGGAACATTTTTCTCCTTGCTACCCTTCCTTCTAAGCTCTCCTTATTTATGTCATCGCCAAGGCAATTATTTTATTTTTCTGTAACTCCAGAGTCACAAATTTGTGATCCAGCCATAGCTACTGCTCCCCTAAGGGTCTTGTTCAACTAGAGATCTATTTAGGGAAACAATGAGAACTTGGTGCAAAAAATAAGACATTTCTTATGAAGTGTGATTCATGCCTCAGTGAGCCAACTGTAACATATTCTCGTTTTAAGGAAGACATTTTCCTAATATAAAAGGGTACACTTATACACACCGGTGTATTTTAGCATGTAACATTGCAACACTTTCCACATATGTCCTTGCCACTATGTGTATAATAAAAAACACCCTCTCTTTGGAAGTACTGCACACACTCTACATTACATATTTGCTTGACTCTATCCAAAGAGCAAGCTCCCACTTTCTCTTTTGATTAAATAGGGATAATTGATTGGTATGGTTAGTGCAATTTGCTAAGAAGGGAAAATATTAATTTGTGGAAAAGATATAACATTTTAAAAATATGTAGAAGCACGTTATTATATAAGAACGACTAGAACCGAACTCCAAAGAACTCTTAAGACTTCCCCAAGTTGAATACCGGTGAATACAAAAACAGCATGTGGGAGTACAACAGACAAGGGGTTTTGTTATTGCTTCTTTTAAAAAAAACAACCCAAAAACAACCACATATGAGAACTATATTTATGGTAACAAACTCTAGATTTGGTTTGAATGGAAGGACTGAACTGATTTTCACAAAGTATGGTATGATCCTGCTTTACTTTTCTAGTTAGCTGTCATTAAGTGAAGAGTTCCTCAGTTCGGGATGATGGCTTAATACAAGTCCAAATCTTGGTATCAAAGGCAAGAACAGAAATGAGATAGGAATTTGAAATCCTGATGCTTCTTCCCAGCTAGTTTTTGGTGTCATAGAATAGTTGTCCTTAAGTGATGCTTTTTGGGGGTGGGGAGGATGATATCAAGATTATGTTTTTGAAATCTATGTTAGGATCATATCTTCAACAAAATTTAAAGGTCACAAAATAGTGTCCATGTTTTTGAAGTGTCCCGACCTCCTTAGGCACATGATAAACACAAAGAGAGATGGAAGAGAAAGACAATTATCTATGAAACTTACGGAGGCAAAGTCTGTATTTGACCTATTTTCAGACTTTAGAACTAGGATGGTTGTCATGCAGTTCTACAAAGATTATTGGACTGCAACTCTTAAGGATTCTTCACTGATGACTACAGCTGCTGTGACTTGTAGTCAATGACATCAAAGGGGCAGTAGGATTCCCATTCATAATTTTTAAAACTCTGAGATTTACATAATAACAAAGATGATACATATTATATAATGTTTATAAAAGCAATGGGACTATCTTGGATAATATTCAATTTGGTCTTGCAACACCAAATTGAAGATGATTTTATAAAATTCCAATGGCTGCTTTCTGCCTAATCCTTTAGAACAGAGGTTCCCAACCTGTGGTCCATGGACCACCAGTGGTCCACAAGAACAAAAATATGGCCCATGGCCTCACCATTACTACACTGCAGTAACAAGTGTGACTGGACTCACAAAACACTCTTATAGTGCAGAGGCAACAGGGATGTTGGAAGGGGAGAGGCTGATAACTCACAAAAGATTACTACTAGTACATCAGTTCTAGCTTATTAAATATCTAAATTTCACCTACAGAAATTAAATTTATGTGGGTGAGGAGATGGTGACAACTGGATGGCATGTTCTGTATCAGAAACTAGAGATGATGTGGTCTATCCAATGCAATTTTCTGAATCAAGACCCCAAAGAGCCAAAACGAACCTAAAGTTGACCAAAAACTGATTCACAACCCTTTTGGTACTAATGATGGCGATTGGTCCCTGGTCAAAAAGGTTGGGAATCATTGTTTAGAATAATTATCCATCTTGGTTTCTCTTGATTGATTTTTTTTTAAAAAAAACCTTCCATGCCTCTAGATTTGCTGATATACAGCTTCGCTTCATTTTTAGATGACTTCATCTAAAAAGGGACATGGCAAATTCAAGGATGGTTTAAGTCAGCCTTGTATTTAGCAACTCACCTTAGGTCAGTGGTTCTCAACCTGGGGTCCCCAGATGTTTTTGGCCTTCAACTCCCAGAAATCCTAGCAGCTGGTAAACTGGCAGGGATTTCTGGGAGTTGTAGGCCAAAAACATCTGGGGACCCCAGGTTGAGAACCACTGCTTTAGGTGATGAGGAATCATATGCAGGAGAGTGAATTAGTGAAAGAAAAAGTGATTGTTTCCTTTAACTTCCACAAACCCATTTAGGTTTATATACCTGTATAGGCCATGGAGACTGCAAAATTGCTTACTTTGAAGCCAGCATGGAAAAAAACTGACATTTTTTACTATCATGAAAAGGCAACTTTTTTGGCAACATTTAAGACCTAGTTGCAAGTTGGTTTATGCCAACTAAGTGGTATGTCCATATTCAGAGCATTATTAATCTGAAGATATAGACTGCTGTTATATTAATTGGTTGAAAGCCTCATTACTTTTAAAGCCACAGATCAAAATCACAATGATGAGTCTTGATATAGAAGACTATTTCTTAATTCAGTGCTGGAAGCTAGGTATTCTCATTTGGAAATATCAGACTGACCACTCCTTAACACAGAAGGACTGCATGTTCATATGGCCTGTTCCTGAAAAGCAGTTTTTAGTGTTGCTGCCTTTCTGTCCATTGCCTTCAAGACACCTGTCAATTTGTGGTGGCCCAAGAATTCCATAAGATTTTCTTAGGCAAGAAAAACTCAGAGATGGTTTTGCTAGTTGCTTCCTCTACAATATAACCTAAAGCACATGTTATTTGCTGACAGTCCTCCATCCAAATATTAACCATGGCCGAGTCTGCTTAGCTTCCAAAATCAGACAGGATCTGGTGCCTTTAGGGCAGTGGTTCCCAACCTTTGGTCCTCCAAGTGTTTTGGACTCCAGCTCCCACAATTCCTATAAGATGGCAAGTTGGCTGGGATTTCTTTGGGTTGAAATCTTAAACTAGTGAGCCAATGGATGTTAACCACTGCTTTAGGAAATGTAGACTACCTTACATTTCCTCACATATTTCTTCCTTCCTTTAATTCCTTATGTCCTCACAGTGAACACCCCAGGCCTACACTTTAGTTTTATCACAGGCAATTCTTGCCTTTTATGATTTCTTTTTTGAGCCACCCCTCAAATAATGCATTCTTTTCTTGCTCTTACTTCCAAGCTCCCTATCTTAGACTTCCAATTCTACATCCCAGATTACACCAGTAAATCAAACCCTTATACCTCCCTTTCTGTTGGAAAACTCAAATTCCTACCCAGGATGCTTTCATCTTACAAGGTACCAGGCTCCTCATGAAACAAAAAAAGGTATTCCAATACCTTTAAGAACACTGAAAACAATGGATCCTAAACACCCTAAAAGTACGAGATCCTGTCTGCTCTTCGCTGCTAAACAGTGTTAGTTCTGGTTAGTACTTTGATGTCATACCACCAATGAATACCAGGTGTCATAACCTGTATTTCAGGGGAAGGAACTGGAAAGAGCATCTTCGAGTATTCCTTACATAACAAAACCCTATGAAACTCACGGAGTTGCTTTAAGTCTACAAGTGATGGAGAAGCTCCCAGATCATTAGATCTTCCAGAGAAAAATGCAATTCCTCTGGTTTTTCTTCCTGTTTTCAGACTTATCTTGAAAATTATAGGAACAGATCCACAAAAAATCAAAAGTCCCAATCCAATCTCTCCTTGCTTGTGGATGGATCACTCCTACTCTTGTCATCACGCCTTGGCACTCCACTTTCCCAACTCAATGCAACAAAACCTATCACTTTAACCTCTCATCTAACATCAGGAACTGCTTTTCCCCTCTGCCAAAACTGGGCAAAAGATGGGGAGGATGCAGGGAGAGAATAGGTGGACAACACCCACCGCTTATCTCCCTGCATCTTTCCCATCCCTTGTCATTATCCACTTTCCCTTCCCCCATACTCCTAAAATTTGAGTTGAGTTAACTGAATTTAATGTTGTTTTAATTTGTTGTTTTAAATTGTGTATGCTGTACCTCTGTAAAGCCATCTTTATTTTCCTCCAAGTTTTTACCACTATTTTTATTTCTTACCATTAACAACACTCATCTCAAACTTCTTTCCTTTACTGCCCATACTTGTGTGAGACCTATGCTATCCATTTCACACCCCTTTTTACCCAACTGCAGAAGGAAGCCTACCATCTCTTCTTGCTCCCCTACCCCATCACTTCTCCCCTCTTCTTACCCACTCAATGACCTCCACCTTTCTTTCTTACCCCATGGCTTTCACTCCCAATGGCTTCTCCCCTTTATTCTCCATCCCATGACTTTTCTCCATTGCGCCCCCTTCCTATGGCCTCTTTGCCTAATGACATTTTGCTCCCCTTCCTCAAGGCAGTTCCCCCTTGTTCTTCCAGCTACGTAGAATTCTTCCCCCTCCCCAAGGATTCCTCTCCTATTTCCTCAACATGTAACTTCTCTCCCCCCACCACATCCCAATCTACATGGCTCCTTCCTTTATTCTCTTACCTCATAGTTTCTCCCCTTTGGTCCCTAACAAAGCTGTTTCTTTGTTCTTCCACCTCATGCCTTCTCTATCTTGTTGTCCCCTAGCCATGGTTGCTCCACCTTTTCCCCACCCCAATGCTTCTCCCTTCCAATGTCTCTTCCTCTTGCCCCTTTCTACGGGCCCTTCCAGGTAGGCCCCATACCCCAGGATTTCTGTTTGTCCCAGATTATCTGGCAGTACTGACTCATATAACCCAATTTAAAGCAGAAAACCTTGGATCAGATCCTGGGATATAGAGCCTGTCTGGAAGGGCCCTATGTTTTTTCCCCCTTTCTTTGCCTATTCCACAGGTGCCCCCCTTAATAAAATAATAATTATAAAGCTTTATTTATAACCCATCCTATCTCCCCGAGGGGACTCAGAGTGGTTTACAACAGATATCAGGAAACATTCAAGGCTGTGAGAAGCTGAAAAAAGACAAAAATAACCAAACCCCAAAAACAAATCCACATCTACATCAAACATAACACATTGTACTACAATATTAATAGTAATATTACACATAATATATAATATACAATGATCATATTGTATATTATATTGTACTATATTATTATACCTCAATATATAGAATACACTACCAGTACATTATACTATTAGTATTATATAATATACTGTAACATATCATAAGTTGTAGTATATACAATACTCAATATATTACATTAAACACTATTAATATACCAACACTATTACATAACAATGTTGTCATGTCTATATATTATTATATTGTATATACTGAGGGGCTCCCAAGTGATGTTTTCATGGCTTGTATTGTCGAAGGCTCTCATAGGTTGCTGTAGGTTTTCCGGGCTATATGGGCATGTTCTAGAACAGGCCTGGGCAAACTTCGGCCCTCCAGGAGTTTTGGACTTCAACACCCACAATTCCTAACAGCCTTGGCTGTTAGGAATTGTGGGAGTTAGAGTCTCGCCTGCATCTATGGCAGCCGTCCTCAGAGGTTGTGAGGTCTGTTTATATATCTGTGGAATGGCCAAGGTAAGGAGAAAGAACTCGTCTGTTTGAGGCAAGACTCAGAAAACAGGGAATTCCAGACTGGAAACAAATCAGGGCCAGCTAGCACCACCCAACAAAGGATTCCCCCAGGCAGGAAGCAGCCAGGCTTTGGAGCTGCAAGGCTATTCGATGCTAATCAAACTGGCCAATTGCAACCTTCACAAGTGCCTCAAGCAGGCAAGATTTCTTTCTCCCACCCTGGCTATTCCACAGAACCTACTATTACTATATTATTATTACTATTTTTATCATTATTCCTTTGTTGCTGTTGTTATTGTTAATTATGGCTCAGCCCCTTTTTTCCTATGGCTGCTCCCCCTTGCCATGGCTTCTTCCACCCCAAGGTGACTTCCCCTTATTCTCCTGCCCCGTGTCACTCTCACTAACTACTACTACTATGGTGGCTTCTTCCTCAGGCCTCTCCCCTGCTCAGCTTCCCAGAAACGCGCCTCCTTGGCCTTTCCCAAGGCCTTTGGGCTGACCCTCGGCCCCAAGGAGGACCCTTGCTCGCCTCCCCCTTCTCCCCAGGAGGGCCCTTTACCGGGAATGAGCTGCAAGTGGTTCCCCATGTTGTTCTCCTGTTCTCCGCCTCCTCCTTCATCCGCGGCCATCGCTGTTTACCCGAAGAGGAGCCTGGGAAGGCGGCGAGGGGGCGTGGCCAAGGAGGCGGCGGCGGCGAGGCGAAGAGGCGCCGCGACCGCCAGCGGCCCCTAGCGGCCCAGAGCGGGAGCTGCAGCTCTCTCGCGGATGGCGCACTTCTGCCGAGACGCTCACCGTGCCCAGGAGGCGGGGGAGAAAAAGGGCGCCTGTCACTTTAAGGAGGGGAAAGTTGAGCAGAACCCAAGCAGCGCCTGGGTGGGATGACCCTTCCTACCTGTAGATGCGCCTCTAAGGGTGCATTTGCACTACAGCATGGATGGGATTCGAAGTCACTTTAACTTCCATGGCTCAACGCTATTCAATCAGGGGAGTTGACCTTTTACAAGGTCTTTTTTTAAATGTAGGACAGTAAAAAGAAGATAATTATCCAAGCAAAGTGAGGGAACAATTTGGTTTAAAGAAAAGTAGGAAAAGGGGAGAGAAGAGAGAGAGATACATGGGTACAAACTATGGGGATCTAATAGCAAACAAAGAAATAAAAAGGGGGGGAAAAGGTTAAAATTGTGACTTCCAATTAATCCTTCGCGATTACGGACATGCATTTGGAAGGCTTCACAAAACAGTCTGGAGCAAAAAGCACCTGAGGCAAAGCACCAAAATCAGTGTGTACAGAGCTATCATACTGTCTATTCTCCTCTATGGGTCTGAAACATGGCTCACCTATCGCCAACACCTACGACTCCTCGAATGCTTTCATCAGCGCTGTCTTTGCACAATCCTAAATATACACTGGACCGACTATGTGACTAATGTTGCTGTCCTTGAGCAAGCAGGGATCACCAGCGTTGAGGCCATGCTATTGAGAGAACACAGCTGCGCTGGGCAGGGCGCGCCTCTAGGATGGAGGACCACCGGCTCACTAGGAATGGTGGGAGTTGGAGTCCAAAATACCTGGAAGGTCCAAGTTTGCCCATGCCAGCTTTCAATTTCATCGCCACATCTATCTTCAGCCTCTGGCAGTTTGAATATATGTGATTATCTATGTGATTTTCTATCTTGTCACTATTATTATGTTGCTGATTCTTTAAATTGTCCACAAACTGACTGTGTTATTGTGCGGATCCCGGAACTGACATTGGATAACATCGTGAGGATACACTTTGTTTTTTGCACTCACTTCCGTGATTTCATCAAATATTTTCCGTAGAGGAGCGCTCCATGAACTCACTACTTCCTGGTTTGCAAGTCCTCCACTCTCTGTGGCGACTACACCGAACTACCTTATGTAAGACTTTTGATTTTCTCCAGCAGGATTGGGTACTTTGAATGTGTTTTTTTGCATATAATTATGTATGATTAATTGTGCATTTTGTACGGTGACGTAATGTCTATTCTCCTCTATGGGTCTGAAACATGGGTCACCTATCGCTAACACCTACGACTCCTCGAACGCTTTCATCAGCGCTGTCTTTGCACAGTCCTAAATATACACTGGACCAACTATGTGACTAATGTTGCTGTCCTTCAGCAAGCAGGGATCACCAGCATTGAGGCCATGTGTATTGAGGCCATGTGTATTGAGAACACAGCTGCGCTGGGCAGGGCACATCTCTAGGATGGAGGACCACCGCCTCCCAAAGATACTACTCTACGGTGAACTCGCCACGGGTCAGCGCAAGAGAGGCGCCCCCAAAAAGAGATATAAGGACTCCCTGAAACAAAATCTCAGGCTCGGCCAGATTGCTCACCAGCAATGGTCCACCCTGGTCTCATATCGGGAGGCATAGAGATGCACTATCCGCAATGCTGCGGCCCCTTTCAAGAAGACACGCCAAATGGGTCTCGAAGAGAAACGACAACGCAGAAAGAACCGCAACTTGGAAACAACATCACCCAAGGAGACTTTCTGCTGTGCTTTCTGCAACCGGACTTGCCTATCTCAGATTGGCCTTTTTAGTCATCAACGCGCTTGTAAAAAGCTTGGGATGAGTCCTTCCTAAGAATCTTCGTTCACGAAGTAATGTCGAGAGATCTTCCAAATTGTAGCTAATAATCATAAATAGAAAAAAGGTAGAAAAATAAGAAATAATGTATACAAAAGTAAGAAAAATAGGGTCTTGAAATGTAATCACCCTTACGTTTTACAAGGTCTTTGGCATTTCATAGCAAATGCATTTAATAATAATAATATAAAGCGGTTTTGGGACTTTTCCAACAGAGGTACAGTCAGAGAGTGATGCTGCACACGTGTAGAGATTAGAAAAGGGGGTTTCTGTGCCAAGAATCAAGCAGGCACTGGCTCCGTGAATGTTACACTATGATTGGTGCTTCTAGCCAATGCTGTGATTTGCCAAAGTACATCCCGTGCCTAGCGTAGATAACGTAGGCTCAGATTGGTCTAACAGTACAAGGCGTGAGGTTTGTTTACCTTAGTGCCAAATGGATAAGAACTGCGCATGAGCAGAGGGATTCTGCCCCTCCGTTGCTGGCAAGGAGTCCGCAGAAGCCAAATGTTGCTAGTTGGGAACATGAGAGTCCCAGCCACTGATAAATGTACTGTGGGAAAGACTACCATAGAAATGTTCATTGTTCTAACAAATAGGAGGATTAAGATGTGATGCAAATGAAAATGTTATGTTTTATTGGATTAATGAAATGTTCTGTGACACCAGCCAATGATGTTTGTGAAATGTTTATGAAGAAGGGCGGGCTTTGTGGATGCCGCCATGAAGGGTATAAAAGCTTTGTGTTAAGGATGACCGGGGCCGTTTGCCCTTTACAGCACGTTCTGTGGGCCAACCCCACCAGCTGGTGTAATCAATAAATCTTTGACTTCATCATGAGCAGTAAAGTTGTTGCGTGATTCCTCATCTTTGCGCCCGCACGTCCATGCCGCCGTTTTGGTAAGAGGTAACTTGCCACTTGGAGTTCCATAACTCCCAATTTGCTGCTACATTTTGGTGACCCCGACGTGATCCTAAAAGGCAATTTAGACGGGTCTGTGGCGAGGAAGACGCAATCCAGTTGACTGACAGCTCGCTCTCGAGCGGGAGGTGAGACAACCCAGGAGGGCTGAGACGGGGCCCCACCAACTGACCGGCTGCCTGGCTTGTCCCAAACCAATGCCTGCTGACACGAGAGACCGCAACTGCCGCTACTGCCGGTGAACCCAGAGGCCAGAGAAAGTCCAGGGGGGGGGGGGCAGCTTGAGAAAGCCGCCTCTAGTGATAAACCCGGCAAGGAAAGACCGGGGGCACCTTCCAGGTGCCTAGTGAGCAATCCGGTAGCAGAAAGCGCGCAGAGAAAGTCGGGGGTGGCGGATGTCCGTGGCACCTAGCGAGTAATCCGACGAAACCGAGTGGTGACGAGGGAGACGTCATGAGGTCTGCAGGAATCGGCAAGTATAGATTTTTCAAGCACTAACACGTAGGGAACACACATTGGGTTGGGGGTGAGCACTGAAGTGATCTTTGATCTTTGGCCAGAGAGATGGGTGGTGCGGGATCAAAGCAGGAGAAAGAGACCCCTTTGAAATGTGTGCTAGACAATTGGGACAGGTTTTGTCTGTTGGCAGTAGAGGGAAAGCCCCAAGATCTGAAAGAGTTTGAGCTCAAGAACTTGTGCACAGAGGTTTGGCCTGCTGTCCAGGAGATTAGCTGGCCAAAATCAGGTTCCTGGGATTTGAGGAAGTGTAGACAATTAGAATCTTATTGTTTCGAAGTACATCCAAATGATCAATGGATTTACTCCGCAACGTGGGAACGAATGGTTGCAGAGGGTGTTTGGTGGGCAGGCCCAAAGGGGCATGAGAAGAAACGAAAAAGGCACCGAGGTCCCTGAGAGATCTACCCTCCCTCCCCCACCGCCGCCTCCTCTCCCCTTGCTTCCCGACCACCAACGGGACCACCAACGGGACCCCAGATAACTACCTGCCCCTTGCCCATGGGAAGGATTCCGCTGACCCTCCCTCAGCTCTGGGCAGAATTTGGCTTACTAGAGGCGCAGTTCACGACCTTCGGAGAGAGGCTGAGACTTACCTTGGAGGGTGCTGCAGACGCGGTGGATGGCGACTCGCGCCGGGCCCAACCCCAGATGGTGGAGGCTTCCAGGAGCCAGCCTGCCCGATGAACGGGACGAATGCAGGAAAGGGCCAGGGCATGATCACCCGGACCTCTAGCCCCGACCCGGGAGAATTACAGTGGGACCACTCCTGGGACTTGCAGACCCCACGAGCAGCAGGCCACCTAAATGAAAGACCAGCCTCAGGGGCCATGGCGTTATCCGAGGAGGCGACGGAAGATCTTAATCCTCGATCGCTGGGTTGTGTCTTCGGGAGGACTGTCCAATCGCACAAGCAGGCCTCAACCTGGGTGAGTGTCCCTGGTCCGCCTGCCGGGCCTGAGGGGAGCTCGCCCGGCCAGTCAGCTGGAGCCCCTTTGGGAGGGGTTTCCCCCCATCCCAGAGATGTTCCCCCTTTCCCCCGTTTTGGGGTTTTTAAAAAATACCTCAATGCTGGTGATCCCCGCCCTCAAGGACAGCAACCAAATTTTCCATAGTCGTCCAG